>VZRL01001768.1:3647217-3730138 GCA_013397895.1 Origma solitaria
GGTCCCTGCTAGCGGGGCGCGAGTTCTGGGGCTGGGAAGGGTTGTCTGGCGAGGGCGGGGGTCTCGCTCCGCGGAGGAGAAGGAGCTGGACAGATAGTGGGGACGGGAACTGGCTCCCGGCGGAGGCGATCTCCGCCAGTGGGGCCGGGAATAGGGGTCCGCCCGGGGGTGGAGGGGAAGCGGTGCCCGCCGGTGGGGCCGGGAGGGGGAGCGATGGGGAAGGTGCGGGGCGGCGCGGGCAGGTCCCGCCCGGGGATGTGAAGTCCCTGCGTACCTGCCCCGGACACTGGGTAGGAAGGGAAGGAGAAGGAGGGAGATGTGGGAAAATTTAATGTTTTACCCGATCCGGAGATCGGGAGCTTTTTTGGCCACCTAAAAGCAGCGTCCTGTTGCGTTTTCTGCAGCCGCTCAATTGTCTGACATTGCCCGCTCCCTCTTTCGCCCTAAACCGCCCATCTGCGTGGGCTTCCCACCCTCCCAGGCTGAGCAGACACGACACCGAGTGTCCTGTTCTTTAAGCACAAATAGTTTTGGTGGTTAGGGAGAGGGTAGGTGAGCAGCTCCCAGCTTTCTCCCTGGCAGGGCTCATCCGGGCTGGCTGTCACCCACAGCCCATTTATCTCCCCGCAATCAATGGCTCTGGCGCTTCCTGTGTGATGCTGCTTGGTCGTGATCACCGAGACTGGCACATCTCAGGTCTGTGCTGCTATGGGCGCTCCTGGACGCTTTTCAAACATGAGCTCTCCCTGCCAGCCGAGGAGGGAGGAGGTGGGATGAGGTGCCCGGGCATGCGACACTCGGATGTGTGTTGGTGCTCTGTGATTTCTGCCCCCGCTGGTGTGTAGAAACCTCCCCTGAAGGAGGTGGATCCCGCACTTGTGTACCACCGAGTTAAGTCTGCAGTAATTTTTACCTGTTGAGATGAAATGTGACTTTCCTTGTAACTGCTGTCCTTCTCATGGACCTTGAACATTTTAGTGGGGAACTTGGTACTTAATATATGTATTTCTGCCAGATCCCATTTGTACTTGTTACTGTCAAACCAGAAAAGTTTGCTTAGACCTCGCTAGATGCATTTGAGCTAATGTCTCTCATTCCCTAATTCTGCTTTGGTGGGGACTCCATATGTTGAGGTATCATGCTGTGTGAAGTTAACTTTTGCCAGGACTGTCTATTTTTTTCACTGTGCGGTACTTTAGCCTTCTGACAGTGCTGGCACTGTGCTGCCTGTTGCATTTTGATCCTTTTCCTCCTTACAATTGATGCTTTACAGGCCTGATAAGCACAATAATAACACACTGCAAAAGCGATGTTAAGGATTATATTACAAGTCAAATATTGTGTAGTTAGTTTTTTTTCTTTTCCACACTGGCAGGGTCTGCACAATTCCATTCAGTTCCAGTAGCAAAGCAGTAGATTCATTAAGATTCAGCTATGTTTTGTATATTGTCTTTTTAAATACGCACACTGCTCCCTCAGAGCAGCGGGGATGTTCTGCACATGTGCTGTGAATAAATAGCGAGCACAACCGATCGCGGAGCCCTGCCAGCGCTTTTTGTGTTGGTGCTGACGAGTGCGGAGCCGGGGGCGGTAATGAGGCACCGCCAGCCCTGCGGGGCAGCCACAGGTGATGGCACAGCTGGGTCCGTGCGTGGGAGGTGTCCCCAGTGTGGGGGGGTGACCCCGCTCACCTGGGGCTGCTGAGGTGCGAGGGAAGAGCTGGGCTGGAGGAGAACGTGGGAGTTGGAAGCCGTGTGGAGCAGGTGGAGAAGGCAGACAAGTGGATCGTTATTAATAAGCATGGGGGATATGCCCCCGTTCTGGGGAGGATAACTTGTTCATGCTGTGCTATGGGAAGTCTTCATCCCTGCCACTAGCCAGGCACAGTGCTTGTGCAGGGAAATCCTGTAATGAGAGGGATGGATGGATGCAAAGAGGGCTGTTGAGCAACGAGCTGGTCCTCTGGGAAGAGGAATTTGACTACAAGATCTGTCCTATTACTTACGAAATTAAGTGTGCAAGCATCAGCAAACAGCGGCATTTCTTTCCTTTAAATGCGGCGGGGATGTGCATTAATCCAGACTCTAAGCTGACACGTGCAAGAGTTGTCTCTCCTGTTTCAATGGCAGGTGAAGCAGCCACAGGAATCTGGTTGGGTGGAGCATGGAGAGCCAGGTGGGGTGGGAGGCTGAGGCTGGTGGTGTCAGGGTGGCACCGATGGAGTGGGAAGAGCTCAGCTGTTGGATTTGCATGGTGGGAAATGAAGGAGGGATTGTGAAACTCTCCTGGGAATGGGTTTCCTTTCCCAGCCATTGCAAATGAGGTTGCAAGGCCAGCAGCATAGGAGGACACTGCCTCTTGACTCTTCTTAGGCTGTTTGAACTCTGAAGGATAATCTTGATGTGCACTAGGATTTTCTTCTGCCAGGCTGCCCTAAAGAATGTCTTCTGTTGGTGAAGATGCTGTTTAAAAAGGCACCTTCTCCCTGTGATTAGGAAGTGTGTGTGAGGCATAAAGAGCAACAGACCCAAGGGGACAAGAGGGAGACCTGCAGGGAGCAGGTGTAACTGAGGGAGGTCACTGTACCCACAATTGTGCAGGGACAAGGACAGAACTGCTCATCTCTTGGTCCTCCTCTGTTTTCCTGCGAGTGCTCTCTCACCCCCTTCCCATGTGTTTTGCCTTTGAATATGGCAACTGTCCCAACTTGTGCTCCCTGTTCTAGGGGCATTATGGCTTCTTGCCTACTCCTTACTACGCTTGTCAGACATGGCTGGCTGGTCTGTGACCAACCATCTCCAGATCCTGGGAGGGGAGGAGGTGCTGAGTGCGCTCTTACTGCTGATGGATGTGTTGGTGACATGTTTATTTACCTGCCACCTCTGTCAAGTCCTCTCAGACTGACCCTTGTCACTGCAGTCATGGGTGATGCAGCCCTATGCTCATAGTCTAAAATGTAGAATGATATGAGCCTAGAGAGGTTTGTAAGATCATTACTGTATTTTTAATGTGTTAAAGCTCTATAATGGGAATCAGAGCAACTTCCAGCCCAGTTCTTCAAAGAGAAGTGTTTGGCATTCATGTTTTACTATCTCTGTTGAGCAAAGATACAAGCTTCACATTTCTTATTGGAGGGTCCTTGGAAGTGTTTGCAGTGTTCCCCCAAGGAGAATGACTTGTTTGCGCAGGGAGGAGAGGTTGTCTTCTTAAGAGAATCCAACAGGTTAGTGTTGATAAGGAGTAAAATAGTGACTTGGTAGAAAGAAGTGTTTGCTTGCTAGTTAACATCTTTTAACTGGGAGGGGAAAAGGTGGGGATGGATCTGTTTGGGATTTCGGCACATGTTCTTTTTAACATGTTCTTGCACATACAAAGGGATATGCTTGAAGTTAGACTGCGGAGTGGAGACACGAATGAAAGACACAAACCCTGGTAACAGTCTGAGGCCCTTTATAAACTGTTGTTAATCAGAGTTGGAAATGGATTGATTCATATGAATAAGATCTGGGCTCTGTGCAGACGTGTGTGGTTTCTCTTCAGCTGATTGTCCACACAGCTGTTGTGTTTAGCTCATTGCCTTGGTGTGGCAACTGGAGAAAGCAGGGCAATATACTGCTCTGTGCCAAATCCAACACAGCTATCAGCTGCTGGAACTCTCACTTATGTGAGAGGGACCCTGGTTAGTTTGGGAGAATGGAAGAGATTCCATTGAGGAATAGGCAGCAGGAGTGCAGAGTTATTTACTCTGCAGGTGTTGAGGACATGAAACCTTTTTTTCTGTGACTGAAACCACAGCCTGTCTCAATTAAACATCTGCCATGCCCACCTTTCCAAGCCACCCTACACTGTCACCTGTGCCAGTATAGTATTTGTCTCTTCCAGCACAGCTGCATTTCTTGTTTAAACAGGGCACATGAGGATGCTCTGAGTTGTACTAAGCACAAACAAGGCTTTCCAGTGCTCTCCACACCAGGACAGGCTCACTGCAGATAGGCTGTAGAGATGCTGGTTTCAGCCCCATTTCAGTAATGGTCCTTGGGAGATGTGTATAGAACTGCCAGGTTTTGGGTGCTCCTTTTGCTACTCCAAAAATGATCCCTGGGCTGGCTCCATCTCTTGAGAGTAAGGGGCAGGATCCATGGGGGGAAGGGGGAAGCAGTACCCCTGTAGCCCTGCTGCTGTGGGGTCTGGACCCCATCTGTGTCACTATCAAAATTGCCAAGAGTCCTTCTCCTAAAGCCAGGAGAGAAGCTTTCTTCCTAAAAGAAGAAGGAAAAAAAAGAGGGTAAAAGCTAGCTCACAAGCTCTTGGGCATCTGCTTTTGGAGTGCTCCAGACAGGACATGAGCCCTTCCTTTACCTTTGTGTGTAAGCAAGTTTCATTCCCCTTCCTCCCCACACCTTTGCCACTCCTCACAGCAGGCTCTGAGTGTCCGGCTGGGGACTGGAGACACCGCCTGAATGAGTTTATTGTTCAGGGTTTTCACTGATCGCTTTCATTGAACGCCCACAGCCAGGAACACAGGGAGTGTCTATGCAAAAATGCTTGTACTGCTTTACTCTGGAGCATGGCTGAGTCTTCCAGCAGCAGTGATGGGCTGGGGGCAGGCAGGGAACTGGGCAGCTCATGTCACCCAGGCTGTGCACCAAAGCACCCCAGGCTTTTAAATCTGAATTCTGGATACCTGCTCAGCTGCAGACTTGCTCCTCAATGTTCCCATCTCAGCAAACAGCACATATGAAGGATTTAGTGACTTGGCTGAATCTCTAAAAATTTCATGGCAAATTCAGGACCTGAATCCCAAGTTCCCTCAATGGCCAGTGCTGTTCTTGCAACCATCCTGCCTAGATCAAAGGGAAAATAGGGACTCTGTTCTCTTGAGAAGTCTTTGTAAACTCTAATTTGCTGTACCCTCTGGACAGGCAGGATTCATCTAAGGCAGGGAAGTACATCTTCAGGCAACAGCAACCAGAGAGCCCAGGGCTGTAGGGGACATCTTGGGGAGCCAAAAATAAGAAGTGAACCTATCATCAAAGGTGACCGAGAGCATGTGCACCCAGGGCATAGGTGTTGCTCTCTGAAGCACAGATCCAGACCCAGCAAGTGAATTGGGATCCTACAGTCACAGAGCCAGTTTGATGACCTGCATATTATTGTTTACTTCATCTTGGAAGTTGAGTCATTTGTGCTTTTCTTTTGGGTCAACAGACAAGATGGACTGGTCCAGTCTGTGCTGCAGCCTGTCAGCACAGCTCTGTGGGTCAGAGATGTATCTGACAGGGCCTTGCTCCAAGGAGCTGCTGGTGCAGGTGTTGGTACAGCCACTCTGGGCTGGAGCTGCTTATTTGGCTCTGATTTGGTGGTGGATAGGGAAGAAGTGTCAGTGAACTGGTGAATTCCCTGGCAGTAGTTGAGAGAAGGCGTTCCCATTGCAAGAGCTGTGTTGCACTGTGAAGAAGGGTTAAATTGGGGAACTTCTTGCCATGCTGATGCACGGCTAAAAACCTTGTGTAAACTGGAGGAATGACTGTAAGAGTTCACAAAACAAAACCACGTTTATAAGTGTTCAGTTGGAAGACACCAAACTCTTGGTACCCAAAGTTCTTACTTTAAAAAAAAAATTACTAAATTTACTCAAATCCAGGGAGCAGAGCTTTAGGAGGGAAAACCTATTTGCTTTCTCCATGTGCAAAATTCCACAGAAAGCAAGTCTGAGGATGGCTTGGTGCATGGCAGCATTGTCTTTTGTTATAAACTGCTCTGTCTGGAAGTATGATCTCAGAATTATGGGATCAGTCTGAAGCTCCCACACAACATACAGACTTGGCCACTTGCAATTTAATAAAAATGTTTCCCCTCATTGGGTGGAGTGTGCTCTGTGTTGCATAAAGATTTTCTGTTTGTTTTTTTTTTTTCTCTTTTCTCCTTTGGATCTTCTTAGGATAAAAGTATAGCACAAAGCTTAGAAAAAGCCTGGGAAATAGGGATTCACAAGTCTTAGCTGGCAGTTGAGCCTGGGGGCTGCTTATTTCTGAGTGTAGGAATCTCTGTCAGAGATAACCAGGAGCAGTAGCCACTCCCAGCACTGGCGTGATGCATGTGGCTTTTTTTTACTTCCTTTTGGGTTGTAGGAGACTGACTCTTAAAAAAATAATCTTTAGATTCCCACTCTTGCTAATAATTAATGAGGCTTTCCAGGGCTGGCGCTGAATTTGGGGTGTAGAAGTGGACAGCAAAGCAGTTGGGATGCTTTTTGAAGGAGTTCTTGTAGCACTTTGGCAGCAGGGCTTTGAAAGAGGTGGGTCTGAGCCAGGAGATTCTTACAGTTAGTGCTCAAGTTGTGGCTTGAACCCTTCCCTCTTGGACTGAGTGAGATGGGGATCTCTATCCTGGAGCCTGTGTGTGTTCTGAGGCAGCCAGCCCAGGCAGGTGGCGAGGGGAAGAGAGTGTGCAGCTCCTGTGAGATGAGATAAGGTATCTGCAAAGAGATCTCTGATCCAAAGTCACTCTGCAGATCTCATCATTGCTATTTGTCACTGAGAAGTACGGCAGCTATTAAGGCTGGGAAGAAAGAGCTGGCTTTTGGAAAACCTGAGTTGCACAAGGTTATGTGATGTCACAAATGGCTTTAGCTGAAAGTCCTCCACAAGTGTGTGTGAAATTTGGGGCTTTCTTCTGCTGAGGAATGTAACCAAGCCAGCTGCAGCCCCACAGCCTTCCAGTAGCACTGTCAGTTTGTCATCTCTGGAAGGAACCCATGTATTTGTTCAGACAGCCCCAGTGCCATCTGAGTTCTGATGGTCCCGCTGTGAATGAGCTGAAATCAGCAGAATGCAGAGATGCTTTTTGGTGCCTGGTGGTAACAGGTACGTGGCTGCAGCAGTTAGGGGGCCAACACTTGTGGCAGCAAAATATCACAAGCTGGAAATTTGGGCTGGATTTTGAAGTGGAGATGTGGCAAGCCCAGAATTGTGCAGTGGCTTGTGACAGCTGGAGGCCGTCTGCTCCATCCATCCCATCAGCAGCTTCATCCAGGCTGCTTGGCTGGGGAGCACGTCCTGTCTTCTTTGTGTGAATCCAGCATCTTCACGGATCTTTTGTTTTCCACTGCAGTCTCTAAAAATGTGCCACGTAGTCTTGAATGGTGGGAACTTCTGCTCTTTTTATTGTCATACTTTTCAGACTTCTCCATGGCTCTGGGGAATGCAGTATCAGGCAGAGAGCTGGGATTGTAATGTACAGTTCCACATCTGCTATAGGATTGCCTGATCTTGGTAGCTGCTGAAATATGATAAAGGAGAACACTCAGAGTCATTGATCTCAGTTAGCAAAGCAGCTGAGTTGTCTTTACCTCGCTGTGGTTACCTGGCCACAGCCAGGTTTCTTGGTCCCGGTTGGGAATTCAGTGCACATGTACATGGGTGAAGGCAGCTCTTTTTGCTGATAGATGAGCTGTGTGTGGAATTGCATGAGCTGGGTGCGAGTGGAGGTGCCAGGCAAAGGCAGGCAAGCCTGGCTGCTTCCTGTGATCCAGCAGCCCTCCTCCCCAAGCATGAGGTCACAGACAGCTGGGGCCACACTGGGCAGGGTGGCTCTGGTCTCACTATCCACTGCAGCAGGGGTCTGGAATCTGCTGGGCCTACGTGCTTTTTCTCCTGGATTTTTTCAGTCCGTGTGGGTTGTTTGCCTCATCTGGGGCACATTGCACTTGATGCCTGGGGCTCTAGGTGTAGCCAGTGCTGCACCTGCAGCTGCTTTTGGAGTTCAGCAGCCTCACCTGTCTGGTTGAAAGATGGTCACAAGTGCCCCAGAGCTGTGCAGTCACCGGTGAAATGTGCATGTGACAGTTTTGGGTGGTTTTGGTTTTCTCCCACGCCGGTATTTGTGTTCCACACTTACTTGTGTCTTGCTTCTCTGAGCAGCAGCGTCAGAGCTGAGTGTGGTTGTTGGTGACGCTCAGCCTGTGCGGGGTCGCAGTGACATAAAAGCCCTAAAAGCCAGTGACCTCTGGAACAAGTCAGTCATGTCTGAGAGCAGCTTCTTCACCCTTCACCTGCCAGTTCATGCGGTGATACCTCCTTCTGCCAGGCTGTTAGAAAGCTGTAGGACGACATGAGGAGTAAACTTTTTGTGATGGTCCTAATCAAGTGTTACTGGATTCTGTCTATACCTTAAATACTCACAACACTAAGGGTTAATAATACAGTCAGTTTCTGCTGGCAAGGACCTGTCTTGTTTCAACAGAAGTCAGCTACCAAACTATTTAGCAAAGCAACATTCGTAAATTATTTACTCTTGAGTTAAGCATGGTATTGTTTTATATAAACACAGGTTTTCATTACTGCTTCAGCTTTATTCCATTTTCTCTCCTCTAGTCATATTACAGGACACACACATGTATCTGTGCACAGTGTCTCTCACCTTTCTCTAATGAACAATGGTAGCTGATGATATTATCTAGTTGCCTACATGCCACATCAGTTTAATTTGCTATAGCTAGAGCTCTGAAAGTGTTCCCCTCGTGAGATGATACTTCTTGGAAACTAGGTTGTCTAGGTGTTGAAAGGAATTATTGACTTGTTTGGTGCTGGCTGCCCTAATGCAGTTCTTTACAGACCCTGTAACTGATTAAAGTGTGTCAGAAAATTATCAATGCTCCAAGTGTGGTTTGGCTTCTGTTTGAGTCTGTGTGAACTTCAGGGTCTGGTTCTAGGAAAATTCACCAGTAAATCAATCACAAAGTGTATTAATTATGCCAACATATACTCTTGATTTCTGGGACACTGAACTGTAATTCTGGCTCTGACTGTGATCCACAGCTATTGAGACACCGTTAATGTGGTCTGTCACCTGAGCATTTGGATTCTGGTAGCTGGTCACACTTCCAGCTCAGTGGGCTCTTGCTTTAATCACCTGTACATGCCAAAATACTGATGGATTCCATTTATCTGGGTTACTCTGGTCTGTACTGAGCCAGCGTAAACTGGCAATGTGTGAAGCAGAGCTGGGCGAGGATGCAGTTGTTTGAAGCCTGTGTCTGTTGGCATTCTGCGCTAGTTAACTTCAGTGAGCGTAGTTTTCCTATCAGGTTGTTCAAACAGATGCTCTCTGAGTGTAGAAGAGATCTATTTCTGGAAATTGTAGTGGGAGTTGGCAGAGTGGGGGGAAATGAAATGGCAATCAAAATTCCCATACTTTATCCTAAAGGCTGAATTCCCACGTCTGGCTGAGAAGAGAAACAAATGCTTTCTAGACCCAGGAGGCTCAGCATTCCCCGAAACAGAATGATTTATTTTTAATTCTGATAGTTCAGTGGAGCTCTTAAACCAAAAGAGCAGTGACAGTTTTATTATACTACTTAGAAATAAGTACTGCAAGCTTTGAGCAATGCTGAGGTTGAAAAACCTGGAGTGCTGTAGGAAGGGAGGGGAGGTTCATCCAGAGATTTGACCCCTGCTGAGTCCAGCCCAGCCAGAGCATGGCCTGAATTGCAGGGGCAGCACCCAGAGGCAAGGTTTGACTCTGGCTGGAAATCTGTGTTAAACAGCACAGGATTTCATATTCGTGTTTCTTTGGACTGGCTACGTCAGTCTTCCTTCAATTCTTTGGTCTAAATAATGACATCCCCATGGCTTTATATGCTGAGGTTTTTTTCATTTGCTGCTGATACTGTTTCAGCTATGGTCAGTCTTTTATTCTTGTGGTGGTCAGCTCCCACAGGAATGCCCAAGCCATGGGGACTGACAGGAGCATAGATGGGTGTTGAGCACAGAGAATGGTACTTGTGTGAGTGGGATTGAAGATCCTACACAGGGTGTCCTGTTAGTGCTGGGCAGGGGATAAAATGGACTGTCCTTGCAGTTAACATAGGTTATTGGCTGTCCCTTAGAAGCTGGTGTTGCCCCAAAACCAGGGTAAGAGCCATGGACTGTTGGGTAGCACTTCCAGATCACACATTCTTACACCTTTGGCTGCTCAGTGTCTCCAGTAAGAAATGTGTAGGTCTGGATGATGGTCCCATTGCTTTCTTTAAGGTATTCTTCTAACATTTAACTCTGATCAGACAACCTCACACGGACAGTCCTGATTAGCTACGAAATCTTTGCAGTTTGCTTTTGTTCCCATGCTGCATCGAGGTTTTTGTTGGAAGTGCTCCCTTTCCAGCATATGTTCTTGTTTTTCCTGATAAACATGAATGTCTGTTGGCCCACATTTAGATGAGGTGGGAAGGGCCAAATTAATTCCTGGTGTCATTCCAGCCTAGTCAATGAGCTGACCACAAGGATCGAACTGGGTCAAATATTTATATTGGGTTGACTGCAAGTTTTACCAATTTTATTAATAAATTACTTAACCATATATCTGGTGCAATTGATAAAGATAACTTTGAATTTAATATAATAAAAGCTGATTTGTGATAGAGGAGAAATGTAGAGCTGACAACTCCTTATCCAAGCAGACATGCTCACAGTTCTGGGTGCTAATAGCAGTGACGTGGCTGACCCTTGCTCTAGACCAGGGTCTGGACTGTGTTAGTTATTTGGACCGTGTAAGATGAGATGATTCTACCACACTGGAGACATGCTTTAGGAAAACGCAGCCAAATCATCTGTGGACACTTCAGCAAGGACATCTTCACCTTCTCTGATCCTTTACGCTGAAGCCTCTCCAGCTGCTGGTGAAATGGTGCTCCTGGGAACGTTTGCTTATCCCAGATTGTGGGATGGAATTTCAAATTTTCTTTCACCCGTTGATTGTACAGTTGCCTTTCCTCATTCATACAGTTGCTTTTTGTTGGTTATTCACAAATGTGCAGGCCTGCTCTGCCATCATACTGACAGAGGGAAGGAAAATATTCCATTTTGAATATGGAAAGGGAGTTGCTGCTTAGGACAGACAGAACTGGCTTCTAGATGAAAGAGTCAAATACCAAACAGTTTTGTTTCAGTTTGAGCAGGACAAGCTTTGATCTAGAGGAGATGACTCAGTCAGTAGCAGGGAACAATTCTTTATAGTGAGTTTAGAAACAAAACCTAAAGATTTAGGCTGTGATGGCTTTGACATGTCAGTCATAGTGTATATTATGTTAAAATGAAAACCATAAACATCTGAAATGAAGTGTGGAGGCTTTTCTGAAAAGAGGGGAAAAAAATCTACTTCTAATATTTGTTGCCAAGAGTTTTTCTCAAGTCAGAAAGGATGGGGGGTGGGGTAAGATCATCCCTATTGGGATAGGAATAATGAGCAATGTGGACAAAGCAGGAAGGGGAAAGACTTCCTGCAGTGCAGCTCAAGCCAGAGGTGGGGCCAGGATGAAAATTGGGATCTCCTGGCCTCAAGTCAGCTCCACAATCCATCTCTGCTGCCCGCTCTTCACCCTGCCTCGATGCATCATCCCCTTTGTCACCTTTCACAGCACTCTGGGGGAGAAGGCGGACGCGGTCAGACCCCGCTCGGTCACTGGGCTGGCTCTGGTTGCACAGAGCAGGGATGGCCAGATTCCTGCTACTGAACTGCTTTTATCTGGAGCCAGGTGACCGGCCCCATCAATGCAGCTGTGTTTTGTGGCACTGCAGCTGGCCAAATAAACACAGCTGGAGCGCGGCTGGGTCCCTGCGCCTGCCGCACACACACGCGTGGAGCGAGAGCCGTGTGGCGTGGCCGCTGTCCTGGGGCTGTGGTGAAACACATCTGGCTCCACACCACGGGCTGTTGGCAGTCCCCAGTGTGAAAGTGTCTCTGGTGCTCATTATTTCTGCAGCTTTATTCTACATCCAGCCTTTGACCGACGTTTTGTTCTGTGCCACTGTTCTCTGTAGGCTGAGAACAAGTGAGTATCTACCTGAAGAGTGTTTCTTCGTTCTTTTTGGTGGCTGCATGCAGGAGCTGACGGGGACTTCTTTGGCACATTTGCCTTGTGAAGTATCCTGCTACTAAGTTTGTTTCTGCTGAGGAGTTTATTTCTCCCCAGTCTCATAATTCCACCTCCTGCACCATCTCTGGCATTATTTCTCCTTCTCACCAGCAGGCAGCTCTTGACTTTCCACAAAGCTATTATTCTGCTGTCTTGACTTGACAGTCTGGACAGCAGTGGGAGCTGGGTGCTGGGGCAGGGAACCAGTCTGTTGGGTAGCAGAGCGTCATCAAATGTGCTCGCTTGGGATGCTAAAGATGTGCAGGTCCTCCAGTGATGCCTGAAAGCAGGACTTACCTGGTCTGTCTTGTAGCCCTGGTCACAGAATTTCTTACAAAATAGGAGTCTGATTAGGTGGCCCAAGCTATGCAGGTATGGAGGTGACACACCTCCTCCTAGAGAGGGAAAAGATCCTTTAGGTCATCTAGATCATCCCATGGTCTGGAGAGTGTGCATCTTCTGGTGTTCTCCCCATCTAAAGCAAAATATTTTGAGTGAAGTGGCTTGCCTCAGTTCTTCTAAGGATTATTCTGTGGTCTGGGAGGTCTTATTACTCGTATGGATATATGACGTATAAGATTGCTAGTATTGGATGTGTATAATGGAGGAGTCAGATAATTTCCTTGCTTGGCATAGCAAACAAAAAGCCATTTTCATTGATGCTGAAGAACAGCCAGTGCTGTGAGGTGAGAACTGGTGACAGTGTGTCTGTACCAGGGGATGTGCTGAGGATGCAGCCACTCACATTCCATGCTGTCACCAAATCAGAGCTGTCCTGGCTCTGTGTCACAGCCACCCTGCACTCAGCAGGCAGCAGCTGTCCCACTGTAATGTCACCATGTGATTTGTCAGGCTTGTGTGAGTGTGAAAGTAGAGTTGTGCTTGGAGAGGGGTCAGACGCTGAAGCCTTACAAACAGAAAGTGTTGAGAGTGTGGCTGAAGGGCAGCAAGCTGGCTGAGCTGCAGGCAGGCACCAGGAACTACCCGTGATGGGAGGGCTCTGTGCTTCTGCTCGGGAAGCATCCAGGGCAGCCCCAGCAGCCTCTGGCGGGGTGTGTGCAGGTGAGGGACTGACCTCTGGCAGGTGAGGGCTGAAGGGTTGTGTCCCTTCCTCAAGGAGAAAGGAGCAGGGTCACAGGTGCTTTCATCCTGGGGTGTGTGGGAGGGAGATGGCACCTGCTGTCCATCCTGCAGTAGAGGCCTGAGAGCTGCCAGATGTCATCATATCCTTCTCTTCCTCTTCCAGCTTCCCTTTGTACATACCATTATGATGATTTGTTTTGCTGATGCATTTCCAGGAACTAACACCCATTTTCAAAGACCTGCAGAGGCAGAAGGAGTTCCTTTCTATGAAGAAGCAGATGGTTAAATTTTATTTTTTTAATAGTCTCTGTGTGCAGTGGCTCTCCTGCCACAGAGAAGACTTCTTCAGCCCAGGGATCCTTCTTTTAGGTTATGTCCTTCCCCTAAATCGCAGTCTTTCAATAGAATAGTTTTGAATGTGTTTTTGATATTCCCATGCTCCAGTTTACTCCTGTCTTCAGTGCAGAGAGCTGCCTTTGCTATAAAAGAGGATTGTGAAAACTAATGGCTTTACCCAGTGGCATCACATGAATGTTAAAGGAGAAACATTTTCTTGTGATTAGCGCTGGAAATGTGTATATTCTCAAAGAGATTGGAAATGTGGGCTCCAGTCCTCCAGGAAATGGCCCAAAGGACTGAACCAGGGGTGTTACTGAGTGTTTTCTGAGTGAAGCTGCTGAGGGACCATGATTTACAGAGAATCCTGTCTGTTGGGTGGGACACATGCAGTGAGAATTTTCATCTGCAGCCGTAAAACTATAACCTTTGCAATCAGCTGGGGTTTTTGGACAACTTTCAGATCTCATAAAAATTGATGTTTATGAATTATAAATAACAATAAATGTACCTAAAGACTTGGGTGCCATAATGGTTATTAGCTACTCTTTATGTATGTTATAACAAAATATAACTTCACTCCAGAATTGGTGTCAATCCTCGAAACTATAGGGACATCCATACTGCAGTATGGTTGTGAAGGTCTCCTAGATGGAAGGAAATTGATGTGATAAATGTTTCAGAAAACAAGCAAACAAAAAGTCTGTAGAAATTCCTGGTTGCAGCAAAGACCATACTTTTTAAGCATAGGACAAAGAGATAATAAATTGTAATTCAGCAGGGAACAAGGAAGTCATGTAGCAACTGCAAAAGATCCAAACATATGGAAAATTCAATTCTGTGGAGAATTAAGTCACTATTATGTAATCAGGATCAATGGAAATGAGCTAATGTCAGTATTGGACTGGCTTAATGCATGGGTGGAAAATTGTGTTGTCTCAGGCCTGCTAATAGGAGTGGAAGCTCCATGTATGTTGCATGTCCATTAGCTGGTGGGGTTTTTTACCTAGGAGTGGCCTGATCCAAACCCAGCAGAATTAAGTAAGGTTTCCACTAACCTGAAACTCATTTGGCGTCTGAAGGTAGAATAGCTGTAGGAGGTGGTAAACGGTAAGAGCCTGGGATGCACGTTTACCTCATGCTGGTTTTTCAGGATGAAACTTACTCCCTTTTTTCCATCTGTCTGAACTTTTTGCTCTACATTGCATGCTCTGGGTATCTTGGACACTCTGACAGTGATCAGGACAATTCAAGACTTACTGAATGCATGTTTGAGTGATAAGCATCAGGCACATATTAACTAGAGAGGATCTTCTGGTAGGAAATAATGGGCTTCATGAGAGACTTTTCCTCACATTAAATAGGTTTGATATTCTGGACTGTTACTGTGTATAAAAACATGTCTCTGAACCAACAAATTAGGGAAAAATGTCAGCTGTTAAATGTTAGTGGATGGAGCTATCACATGAACCGAGTGTGTGGGTGGCTTTGAATTAAGAGATGCCAGAGGTGGGGAGAATAATGAGATGAAAAGTGGTGGGAAAGTCTGACCTTGACAGTTTCCAGTGCAGTGAGAGCCTGAAGGGCAGGTTGAAGTGAGTGAGGTTTCTAAGTGGGTCTTCACAGCAGAGGACCTGAGTTGCTAAACATTTCTCAGGCACTGGAAAGGGGAGCTGGAATACCTGCTCTTCCCTGGCCAGGCACTTCTGCTGTTTACTCTGTGCTGGCTCTGACAGTCAGACCACCCTCTGAGCTGATTCATCTGGCCAACCTCATGGGGAAAAACACCCACAAAAGAAAACAAAAACCAAATCCTTTTGTTGCTGCATATATCTTCCCCCGAATGAGAATTGATGTCGCTCATCATCAGCTTGTGGTGGGCACCACTGAAAGTGCATGGAAGGGCTGAAGCTGTGTAAGCAAGGGCAGGGAAAAGGAAGAGGACAGAGGAGCACATGGATCTCAGTAGCGCTGTGGGTTCCTTGTTTGAAAGGTTTATGGCTCTGTGAAATAACCTTGATGTTTCCTAAAGTGAACTCATTGAAGAGATACAGAGGAGGCTACGATGTGAAGAGAGCACACGGTTCCTTAAACATTTCTTTTGCGTTTCTAGAAAGCCTGTTTATCTTAACTCAAGAAATGTTCTCTGTGATATGGAATAATCCCTCTTAAAATTATGTTAGTGAGGTGAAGACACCCCTGGCTTTGTGAGCAATGTTAAACTGATAGTGACTACTTCCTGCCCAGCAGCTTTGCAGATTCATTGAAAGCTGGCCAGTGTCTTTCCTGAGAAACAGCTGCTCAGAAATTTGGGAGGAAAAATATTTTATTCCTCACATTCTGGTGGATTTGAGACTCACCAGCTGGTTGAGAAGCCTGCCAAGGCTCCACACTGTTGTGGAAATGTACAGTAACTGGGCATAAGTAGCTCAAAGCCCTTTTTGGACTTAGGGATGAAATGTCTTAATGTTGGGAAGCTGTTGAATATCTTTTTCAATGTAGAAATAAATCAGAAGGGAATTGCACTGTCTTTGCCAACAAATAAACTCATTTTGGGGAATTTACTGTCCCTATTTCCACAGGACCTCTTATGCTCTGCCTGTTGGCTGGAGCTATCCAAGCCCTCATGATGTTGATGTCTGTGTTTGAAATACAATTTTCAACTTGAAAAGCTGCTTCTTAAATTTGTTTTTTTTATTGATTGTATACATAGTCTGTGTTATTTCGGTCTGAGGACTAAATTCTCACTATATTGATGAAAGTCTCCCACTGACTTCAAGGGAACTAGGCCCTAGATCCAGCAGGCTGGGTGGGTTAAACCAGGAAAGATAAACAGAAAGATCTCTGCCAAAATGACTCTGTGCTAGCAAATGCAGTTTCTGTTTTTCCCTGATTTGCTTTTTTTCAGCTCTCTTCCCACCCACAACATGGAGAAAAGTATATGAAGTACTTTGACTGCTTTAAAGCAAGGATTTTGTTAGCTGTTAATTGAAAAGAAATATGTTTGCCCCAGTCTTGCAGCCTGTCTCTGGATGGAAAACTGGATATTTCCTGGCTTAGGATGCAGTGGGGGTACTCAGCCATGGGGAGTGATCTTGTCCAGCTCAAATGTGTGCCCAGGTTGGAATGTTATGGTCCAAGAGGGTGGGCTGTCCATGGGTGGGCCAGTAGATGAGTAAAGAACCGTCTAAATTTTGGGGCTGAAGAAGAAAGACACTGGTTTGTGCTTCACCTGAACTGCCTTTGAGGTGTGCATTGAGGACCCTTGCCTAGGGGGAATGGTTGAGGGCCATGTGAGCTGTGTTCATCCATTTTGTGAGAGTCCTGCACATCAGGACAGAAGGTCCAAGACTGCTCTTACTTGTCGCCAGGAGCTGCTCATGTGTGGCTTTCACAGTGGGATGAAGGTTGTGGGTGCTGTCAGCATAGCAAGGGTTCTCCAAGCTGACTTCCTTCCTCTGGTTGGAATCGGTCATTCTGCTTGTGGCAGCCCAGTCCATCGGTGCAGCTCAGATCAAGGCTTTTTTAATGTGCAGTGAATTGTTCTCTTGGGATGAAGCTCAGGCAAGAGGCCAAGAGCCCAAGACTTTAACAAAGAAGCATCAACCTGTTTGTATGATTTTTGTATACACTATACAAATCTTCTGGACAAGATGTTCTTCTAACCCCATGAAAAGGAAGGCCAAGAGAGAAAGTCTCTTGCATTAGTGGGAGGCATTCAGATGCTGCCAAAATGGTGTAATGTAACTTGACACAGTGCCAGTGTTCCTGCTGTAAACTGAATGCAGGTGAATGCTGATTAAAATGAGCCTACACGTAGCTATCTACTGCATCTGTTGTTTGGTTTAAGGTAGCATCTAGAAATACAGGTGAGGGAACCAGATTCTGTCTGTCTGATGATATATGGGTATTCTTATCTCTGTATTTTCATCCTGAAACAGAAACACAAACAACCCACAGATACACAATGTTGCTCGCTCTAAATAACCCCAAACATACCTTACTACTTTAGTTTGGGTTGTGATGAGTAGACAGCTTGGGAAAATGCTGGCTTTATTTATTACACCTTATCATGTCCCAGTCTCGATGTGTGTAAAACTCCAACAACAAGCTTGGTAAATGAAGAGAGAGCAGTGGGTGTTTATTGACTTTATTTCAACACTCTCCCATAACATCCTCCTAGGCAAACTGATGAAGTACAAGCCCAAGAAGTGGATGGTGAAATGAGGCAAAAACTGGTTCAACTGCCATGCCCAATGGATTGTGACTAGAGACACAAAATCCGGCTGGAGGCCAGTCACTTCTCCACCTTCATTAATAACCTGGTTGAAGGGGCAGTTTTGTAGATAACACCAAACCGGGAGGAGCGGCTGATGCACCAGATGGTTGTGCTGCTGCTAGGGAGGGCCTCACTAGCCTGAAGGAATGAGCCAACAGGGATCTCCTGAAGTTCAAGAAAGAAGGGCAAAGTCCTGCCCTTGGGGAGGGATAACGTACTGAACCAACCAGCTGGAAAGCACCTTTGCAAAAAGCCTCTTGGTGGACACCAAGGTGACTGTGAGCCAGCGGTGTGCCCTCGTGGCAGCAGGCCAGTAGCCTTGGGGAGCCTGCATCAGTCCAGACCTAACACAGGCTGGTGTTTGATACACCCTCAGTGACAGAGCAGGAATTTTTAAATAAAAGAGCACTCAAGCCATCCTACAATGCTTCTCCATAGTGGCACAATCTGTGTCAGCCAAGGGAGTTTTAGCTCCTTGGAGCAGGGCTGTGTTCCCATAACATACAGCACAGCTGCATGGATGAGCACCCATCCCATTCCCCTGGATCTGCTTTTGATGTACTCCAGGTATCTGTGAATTTTCGGCTCTAAAGCTATTCTGCAGATGAAAATCTTGAGTGTTGGCAGTGTGCTGTCAGGGCTGGAAGATGAGGCTTTTCTGTGCTAATGGATTTACTGCCTCGCTGATTTCCTTGAAGCACTGCTAAATGTGTCATGCAGAAAGGTGGTTTCATTAGCAGTTCTGCTTGGCTGGGGGAAAACCACTCTGTTTGCTTGCTTAGTTCAGCATGAAGTCTCTCTTGGCAGGTCAGTCGCTTCCCAGGCCCTCCCAAGCTGCTGTTTTCCATTCCTGTGCTCCCAAGGTGAGCTCCCACCCTGGCCAGCTGTGGTCAATGTGGGCAGAGCTGCTGGCCAGGTTGCCCTCCAGCCCAGCCAAGCGCAGTGTTTGCTGTGTGGATCCTCCTTGGCTGCCCTCTACTTTTATAGGTCTGGAAGTGTCCCTGGGATGCTCCTCACCAGAGGATCTGGCACATTAGGTCTCCTACACGCATTGGAGTTCAGCTGGGCAGGAAGGACTTCTAGTGGAAAGGAACATCTGTTACTCCTTAAGTGTGACCACTGTCAAGGTTTCCATCCCTCCAGCAAAGCAGTTCTTAGCCAATGGCCTGGTAATCTCTGATTATTTTCAGGAGGAGAGGGAAAAGGACTAAGTCTTTGGGATAACTGATCCTTTTTTTAAAACTGAAGAGATTAGTTTTGTTTTAAATTACAGTATATTGAGTCAGTGTCTTTGACACCCACAGCTGTGTTGGTGGCAAGCTGCTGAAGGGCCTGGCAAGGCAGGATCCCATGTGTCTGCTGTAGCTTTGTGCAGGATGCACCTTGCAAGGGGCCTTTCACAGCCTCTCGTGGAGGAAGGTCCCTGCTCAGCTTTGCTTCTCCAGCTGGAGCGTTCCTGCTGGAGGGTGAGTGTGCCCAGCAAAACAAATGACATTGTTTTCACATGGTGTAAAACCACTCCCTGCACCTTCCCCTGCACCGCTGCCCGGATCCCGGCTGTAAATCCTGAGGGGAAGCAGGACTGAGTCATCTGGCACTGGGTGTGTATTTATCAAATAGAAAGGCTGGAGCACTGTGGAGGCCAGGAGGAGAGACTGGCACTCCGAACTTCTTGGCCAGTGATGGTGGGTTGCCCCCACACCCCGTTCCTGTCCTCGGGCTTGTTTGTTGACCCAGATCACCAAGTTTTGGCTGTGAGGTGATCAATAGGTGTTGATTCAAGGAAATGAGGCATCAAACTGCTGGACTAATTTGCCTTCTTTTTCCTTACAAAACCTCACATGTGAGTTCAGGGCAGAAACAGAAGCATGGAAAGGGGTTTGCAGAGGGGAAGAGCTTTGAAGATTTGCCATGCTCACAGCTAAGTTGAGCTGGCTGGTTGCACTCACCCCACTGCACCCAATGGTGGGGGATGCCTGTGCAGTTCTGGCCATTGTGGCTGCTTCTTGCCTTGGCTACAGCCTGCAGCAAGGTGACTTTGATCTCACTGGCATAACGGTAAGCAAGAAGGGGGCACCAGGGCTGCTTCTGGGGGCACTTTAGAATGCTCAGGGTTAAGTGGTTGTTTTGCAGCCTCCTCACTTTCCCTTCCATCCCCTTTCCTCCTGGAATAACAAAATCAGAGTAGGGAGGTTTGGTTTATTGTGCTGGGTCTCTCCTTCCTCCACCTGCTCTGGCGGCTGCTCTCCTCTTAATGAGCAAAGTTGCCTGGGGATGCCATTTACCCAGGGGAGGCAGTTCCCCCTGCACTGTTGGATTGATTTTTTTGTGCAAACTGCATGTCCAGCCTTGCTTGCGGGTGCTGTTAATTCTGTCCATGCTTTCCCTGGAAAAGCTGGTTTTCAGCAGACAGACTGAGTCTGCAAAGCTTCCCCCCTTCCTGGAAGGAGCAGGGTGAAACGATTCATGATCCTGATATTGTGTAATGAAGAAATACACTGTGGAAGAGCAGAAGTACAAAGGGAAGGGATTGCTCTTTCCCTCTCCATATATCCCACACACACTATGAGGACAGGGAGTTTGCTGCTGGAGCAAATGGGCAGGAAATGGGAAGTGAATAAAGGAAAGAGCTCCTTCATGTGCTGTGAGTGCGACTGTGGGCTGTGGTGCTCAGGCCAGAGGATCCCTGCTGATAACCTCACTGGTGAAAAGGGCTGGCTAACTGCATGTAACCCAAATCTGCCGGAGCTCAAAGCAGGCAGTCTGCATCATGCCTTGTGGCTGGGCAAAATCAACCTGCACATCGTGCTGAGACCCAGAACTTTCTGTGTCGAGACCCCAAAATGCAGACCCTGTGTCCTGCTGGCTGTTTCACAGGTGGGCTGCTGCTGCCCGTGAATCTGCTCTGCTGGGGAGCACCACGTATTGATTCAGGCTTGCTGGCCCAATGGTTTCCACCACTGACTGCTGCATTTCTCTGCTCCCCAGGCTCCTGGTTGGGGATTTGAGGCCAGGGGATTTCTGTTTGTTTGTTTAAGAATGTTTTATTCATTTATTCCTAATCACATACAGTTCTCATCATTGCTCAGGCCGTGGCTTTCAGCTATCTTGAAATGAAAAGAAAATACATGTTTGTCTTCCAGCACCTTGGGAGCCAAGGGAAGCCTTAACCAGAGCCAAGATGTAACGTGGCAGTACAAACACTAATATCCGATGTTCCCCCAGATTTGTAATTAAAAGCTGATGATTTTCCCAAGGTTACCAGAAGGACACCAGCCTACAGGACCCAGTTGTCTGGCTGCCATAACACTAAACCTGTTCCTATGGCAATAAGCTGATTGCTGTTGGCATTTGTGCTGATTTTAGGCCTTTTTTGTGTGTGTTTGTTGATTGGGTTATTTTTTTTATGAGTGCTGCTGCACATCTCCCTTCTTCCTGATACAACCAGGATCTCAGTACAGTCTCTTGGCACTGTGGCATCATCCCATAAGGGCTGGGGGCAGTGCCAGGCACTCTGCAGGGATGTCGTGAGAAGCCGCCCTGTTCCCAGGAGTCCCTGAGATCCAATACCATCCCAGAGATGAACGGGGCCAGTGCAGCTCCAGTGGCTTCCGCAGGGGACTGGTGCTGCTTCTAGGCCATTTTTTCTCATAGTATTTTTGTCAGAGGAATGCACCTCCTGACCCACTGCTTGCACTGCTGCCTGGGAGAGCAGAGTGCCGGGAGCGGGGGCCGGCCGTGCTCCAGCTGGGAGTCGCCAAGCTGCTCCTATTTTGGGAATGGCTGGGTGTTCCCAGGTCCCCTGGGTACGTGCTAAGTTTGCCTTCTTTCCTTTGTTAACGCTGCTTGGACAATAACGAGGACCTGGGAACCAGCTGTGATTTATGATCTTTTTATTAGGTAAGCAAGAGACAAAATACAAAGCAAGAGACCCACCTCTCCCCTTTTTGCAAAGGGATGTCTGTTTGAATGGGAAGCGTGCAGGGAGGGCTGTGTTGCTGCAAGTACCAGCCGTTTTTTTCATCTGGTTGGCACTCCTAAGCCACACCTCATTTAGCAAGGGAAAGAAGGATATTTTTGTCCTATTGAAAATTTGGGTCCTGCTTCCTGCCTGTACTAGAAGGTGAAATAAGTCAGGAATGAGCACTGTGTACATCTCAGGAGCTCCTCTCCTCTCTGTAGCTGGGTTGGATGCTTTGGGAGGTTTTAAACTAAGCACAGGCATGATCCTGCCTGCTCTGCTGCTGAGACATCCCTCCCCCAGCCTGAGCACAGGCTCAGAACCCACCACAGTCTTGCTTCAGAGTGAATTGTGAGTGCAGGGATGTGCTGTGAAGGGATGGAGGTAACCATGTGCTTAACATCTTTGGCTGAAACAGAGCCATCAACGTCAGTCACACCAGTGCTTCGTACAGGTCTGCCCTTCCAAGCTGCTAAAAGATGGGCTTGTTAGCGATGGATTAGGGGAAATAGATGAGTTGAGCACAGCCTTTGCATCGCCCACTACTGTACTTGGTACATTCAGGGACTAGAGCACTTTGCATCAAGTTATGTCTGAGTCCCTCCTGAGCAGGGATAGCCATGGGAATTGTCCCCTTGGGGCTCTAACTCCATCTCCAAGTCTTCCTCTTGCTGAAAGACTGTCCCAGGCTCCTCGTTTCCCACTTCTCATGGCATCCTGAAAAGTTTTAGTCCAGCGCAGCTGCCATCTGAAGTCCTTCTGGAAGCCAGATGTGTCAGCTCAGCAAGACATCCTGCCTAAGTATTTCCAAACAGAAGTTCAAGGTTGCCTTGTGATTCTTGGTTTGGGTGTTGTTTGTTTTTCAACATTGGTTTTCAGTCTTGTGGCTATCCCTGGCAATTCCCAGCTGCTTTGGGTTTTTTGGGGTAATGCAAAAGGGCCATAAACTTAGTCTGGTACTGCAGTTAACAGGAGCTGAAAGGGCTTTGTGGCACCACTCTGGGATGGAGTTGCTGGAGCTGCCCTGATGAGTTCCCCGGGGGAACTCTACTGGCAAAAAGAGGTCTGACCCTGGTGTTCTCTCACACAACAAGTAGAAACTTCTTCTGCATCCTGACCCATCAGGACAGTGATGCGGTTTTAAAAATTTTTTTCTTAATGAAACTGCATAGAAATGCTTTTCATGAAAGTTCCTCAGGTCCTGGCTGGTATTTCTGATCAGAAACAGCCTTTGTGGTGATGCTAGTGCCCAGGAAACCCAGGTGCCCAGGCCTGAGCCTCAGAGGTCACTGCCTGTGTTTTGCAGGGGCTCCTACCCCAAGGAACAGTAGCAGCACGTACGCATGTATGGGTAGGGAATGACTTAAATGGGAGAAAATGGGAGAGAGCAGCTCCAGAGGAAGTGGTGTTAAGTGAGCAGAGCAGTTGCCTGTGGTGCTGCACAATGTGAGCTTGATTTTGGTCCTTCTGTCCCTCCCACCCTTGAGGAGGGCTCCACTGGCCTGGCGGGCTTTATTGTTCAAAACAAACAGAATCCCAAAGTTTGGGCTTCCCACTGAACATGGAGTGGTTTGTGGTTTCCTCTTTCAATAAAGCACAGCTTGCATTTGTTTCACTTTCATCTTGGTTTTTCTCTGGTGTTTTGGAATCTCCAGAGCTGGACATCTGCATCTACTGTGAACTGGGAAATTTCTGCACTGTCCATTTGTGCTTGCATAAACCTGGAGTTTCCTTGTGAAAGAGTATCCTTCCCTGGGCTTAAATTAAAACATTTTGGTAGGCTTCAGTGGGGCTGCACAGATCTGTATGAGATGAAGGTACAGTTTGAGTAAATATCTGTGGTGATTGCACAGCAATACAGTGATACTTGTGTCCTCCAAGCATTTCTGTGTTCCCAAAGGAGTTTCTTTCATATGTAAGCCATTCTAAACACAACCTTCCAACTTCTAGTGCAAGTCCAAGCATCCAGGTAGACCAGCTCAGCCCATTGAGCTGACACCTCTAAGGAGCACCCAAATCCTGGTGCTGAGTACGGAAGTGAGCACAGGCAGCTGTGTGTCCAATTGTCTTTGATTCATGGCTCTAACATGGCTGCCTCTGAATGGGTCAGGCTCATGGTACCATTGATAACCTCCTGGAGCAAATTTTGAAGTGATGTCTTCACTTCCATAGCAAGAAGCTTTGCCAAGTCTGCCCAAAATGTGGCACCCTTTGTAGACCTTCTTGTGAGGAATAGCTGCATTTGTACAAAGATTGTTCTTTTTCCCTCAAAACTGAGTCAAGAGCTTGGGAAAAAAAGTCCCCATTAGACCTGTGGGCATAAGTGACGTCATAGGGTGAAAACTTCCATTCCTATGAGCTTATAGTTTCATCCATAAGCCTGAGGCAGATGGAATCCAACACAGCTTGAACTAAATACATAAAGAACATTTGAATGCCGAGACAATTTTCAGTAAATACTTCATGTTATGACATCCTGTGAGCTTCCTCAGAGTGTTACTGGAAGCCTGTTTAAGCTTGCCAAACTCCCAGCAATCTTTTTTCTTGCCCACTTAACAGATAAGCAGTCTGAGAGCCTTAGCTGCAGTGACCCACAGAGCTGAGAGTGGGGCACTCAAGGGACTGGCTGCGCCAAGTGCTGCTGCTGGAGCTCATTCCTCCAACCTGACTCACCATATCTCACCTGCACCTGGTGAGACAACAGAGCCCTGTTTGTCTTTGGAGAGCTGTTGACTCATTTTTGTTGTCTCCGTCACTGTCTGAATATGAGCTGTTGAGTCTCTGCTGTAGGGGAAAAGTTCAAGAAGATCGGCATTAATGCCAACAGATGTTGGGAAGAAATGGTCCTGGTGGAACACCAACTTTGGCTTCACTCCAAAGCTGCCCTTCTTCTGGAGTTTATTGCAGATCTGTAGCTTTGGCCTTTGCTGTCTTGGAAGTGTTGAGACCTCCTGGTGGAAGGGGATAAATGTTGAGTTTGTTGTGAGCCACTTCAGCTTGCTGGGGAAAACCAGAACAGACATTTCTGCTGTGGTTTTGCTGTTGCAGCCTCACATTTCTTTGAATCACCAGTTCAAAGCCTCCACAGCAGTGATCTCAAAGCAGCAGAAATTTAGCAATGATCCTCGGTGACTGGAAACCACAGAGTTTTGTGTGCTGTTTGGTCGCTGACCAACATCACACCTCTCTCGCTGGAGCAATGCTCTTGACCTGGCAGAGCAAACAGCAGTGCTCACCCACCCTGCGAGCCTTTGAAGCTTTTGCGTAAAAAAAAAAAAAAAAATCCAACCCTCCAGTGAAGGAAGATAAACTGTGCTGTATACAAAACCCCTTGTCTGAGAAATGTCTCATCTCTGAGCGGTTTGCAGAAACCCTCTCTCTTTGGGAATGATGAAAGCAAGACAGGTATTAATAAGCTGAAAAGAGAAGTGGGAGCAGGAGGCATCTGGCTTTTGATGGTGGCATCTTTCTTGTGTTTTCAATGACTGCAAGAGTTTTTCTGTAAAAATGTTTTGAGACAGAGATATTCATGAAACTGCATTTCTAATACAGGCTAGAGAGAGCTGGGAAAGCTAAAGAAACTTTTTTGGCAGCAGTTCATCTTTCTTAGCCTAGTGTACTTGTCCAATCTGTGTCCCTTTTAAATTCTAATTACTTCCTCAGGCACTACAAACACTCTGGCCTTGTCACTCCTCCTTTTGAAGTTTGCTTCTCATAATGCAGCCTCTTCTGAAGCGCTCGTGCTGTCGGTCAGCTAACTAGTCCAAAACATTCCCGCTTCAAAATCACTTAATTCTTTTTCGAGTACAAAGAACAGCTTTCCTGTTGCTGCCTGCTGACTCATGCAAGAAAGGTAGTGTGCCTTGTGTCATCCAGGAGAGCAAGTTCCTGCAGGCACCTCAAATAGGGCAGCAATTGTGATGGCTGAGGTGCGAGGCAGAGGTCTGGATGCAGTGAGGTGTGTTAAGGGAAGAGCACGTCCTGGTGAAACCAGAGCCTGAGCATCAGTGAGTGCTGGGTGTGTATCTTTGCCAAGGCGTGGGTTATCAGCCCCATTGCTGGAATCATATGCTTTGTCCTAAAATGCTGCCTGTGATGAAGAACAAATGAAGAAAGTGTACTTCGGAAAAATCTCTGAAATATTTAACTGCACAGTAGACTTTTTAGGTTTTCAGGACAAACTTATCAAGCATTGCCCACGCTGATTGTGCAGTTTGATGGAGATATTTACACTGGCAGGGAGGCAGACCTCATGTGATATCCTGAGATGCTGTTTCCAGCACCTGAGCGTGGCCTCTGCATGGTTCTGCACTGTGTAAGCCCACCAGGCAGTCCAGGGTGAGGTGGAGATAATGTGGCATTGATATAAGCTGTCATGTGTATTTTTCTTGCTGATCTTTATTCCATTCCCCCTTTATCCCCCTCTACACCTGCCAGTACCTAGCCAGGGATGGGCTCCCTGGTCCTCAGTGAGGGGTCTTGGCCTGCACCAGGGATTTCATTTGTCTTCTGCTTTGTACAAACACCCAACACAGCCTCAAATCCCCCTTTGATGTGATACTCTGAGACAGGCACACAAAGGATGTGAGTGGAATGTGCTGGAGCACTTCCTCCAAAGAGCTCTGGATAAGGATGGATAACCATGGGTAGGGAAAGTGCAATGTATTATTTTGTTGCTGAGAGGGTCCTATAGGTCCTGTTTCTCTTCTACATCTCTGCAGCAGTTTCCTGCACTTTCCTTGCCCCTAAGGAGGGGAAATTTGTAGAAGCATAAGTTGGCATGTCCCACATGGAAATTTCAGACAGATGTTATTCAAAATGGAGAGGAAATTTAAGAGTGTACATTTCTTGAATGCTGTGACGAAGGAGTTTGATGGCCTGAACAGTCCTTGAGAGCTTGGCAGCTCATGTGCCTATGGTTTTGGTCTGCATTTTTGCAGTGTGACCTGCTTAGCAGCTTGCCCAGGTGTCTGTAACAGATGTCCCTGCTGAAGGCTGAGATGGAGCTAATCACTGCTCCCTGCCCTTTCCACCTGGCTGCCAGGCCAAGCACTTTTCCCTTTGGGTAGTTTTTCACACAGGTGGGTGTGGGGAGGCAGCAAACTCCTACTGGTGTCAGTGTGAGAGAAATCACTGTCCTGGGGTGACTACATGAAAGAAATATTTTTGGGGACAAACAGAAGATTGTCTGCTTTTCTGTGTAACCAAAGGTAAGTGATGAAGGACTGGGCCCCTCTATTTTTTGTCTTTTTTCCTGGAACAAATGAGTGAAATCAATATTATCGTTACTTTATCTCATAAACATCCACAGTTTTTATCGTTTTCACTGTCTTCTGCAACTAAATATGCCTAGTCCTAGAAATGGGGTGTGTTTTCCTAGTCATTTGTCTTTCCTTCACCTGCCTGTCTGCTTCTCGGAAAGGCTGGGCAAACAGCAATAAAGCAAATGAAATTGCAACAAACCACAACAGAAGTAATCCTTGTGTTCTTCTTAACCTGAAAAAATTGACAGGCTCTGTGGCTTTGCCTTTGGGGCTGGCCTTAAGCTCAGAATTGGTGGAAAGAAAGTCAGAAGGTTGGGTAGAGGTTTCCAGTGGCAGCCTGTGATCTCTTCTACGCCTTGTCCAAGATGTGCTGCTCCCTAAACAGGCAGGCAGAGCAACATCTCTGCCTCCCCTTTTTCTTTGGGCCCTCAAGTTATGGGGGCAACAGTTTTCTCTGCAAAGCAGGAAGGCTGCTGGGCTGGCTGTGCCTTACCAGCTGGCCCTGGCAAGGCTATGCATCTCTTTATACCTGTGAGTACTAGAAAACTGTCTCGAGGGCAGTTCCTGCAGGATTCTCCTCGTGTCCTGAGTTGCTTCCAGAGCTGGAGGCAGAGTGGTGGATGAGCCAGGCTGCACTTAGCACTGAATAAACAGAGAGTTCCTGCAAGTTATTACTTTCATTAAAAGTTTATTAATTCATTAGTGCCAACGCTGAACTAATTACGTTCATCTTCTGGATGGAAAACACAGCAGTGTGGTTTGGAGTGAGGGTGGCGTGGCCTGCCCCAGCCGCAGGGAGCCAGGCACGAGCTGCTGATCCCAAACCAGTGCTCCACAAATGATCCTTGGGTTCCAAGGATGATGTAAGTGTTTTTTAGCACGTAATGCTGAGAAAAAAGAAATGCCAGGCTGGGTAGGTTATAGCCAAGCTACCAGGATGCCTCCAAAATGTGTTAAGAAGGAGATGAAAGAGTCAAAAGTGTGTTTAGAAAAGCTCCAAGGAAGCTGAATTTTCTGGAAAGGCTTGAACTCATTCATCAGCAGTTTCTTGACACAAATTTTCTGCTGTAATGATAAATGAAAATAATGATCTAACTTTTCAATTTGTGATAGGATTAGCGATACCTTTGGCATATTTATGTAATGGGTTTTAGAGGTTTAATTCAGAGTATTGTTCCCAGTCTGGATAACTGGCTCTCATTCATGTAAACAAAGTGCAAGACAGACAAAGTAAGAAAATCTTTTTTATCTGGTAAATGGTTGTTTTGCTGGTTTAAGAGCTGTCTTTCATTTCCCATGCCTCACAGTCAGGATAGAAAGGGAGAAGTTTTCCAATTCGCATGGAAAAAAAAAGAAATGCTGGTCTTTGTCCTGGTTTTCCACTGGCTTAGCCCTCCTGGGCTCCTGCCAGGCCCTGCTGGGGTGGGTGGCAGAGGTGCCATGGGGTTGTCTTGTCCTGAGCCTCCTCTTTCCCCCAGGGCATCTCTGTGAGCCTCACTTGCCTGAGCTCAGAGATGAGCTCAAACTCAGGGTGCAGGTGGGGGCTTCTCCTGTGACCCTAATGGTAAATCAAGATTTATTTCTCAGTGTTGGCAGCATTTTGAGTGCTTTCCTCTGCCTTATCTTGTAAGAGATTCTCCCATGCATCAAAGCATCCATGGGCTGTGGGACAGGTGTGTCACCATGGGTCATGCGAGGAGCTGTGTAGAAGTTGTGTATCTCAGTAGGTGAGTGTCCATGGCTTCTCTGATCTGTGCTCCACGAGTCACATCACACCATGTGGGGCCTGGATCAGTAGGGAGGCAAATGGGAGCTCATGTGTCTCCTCCTGCCACGTGTGGACTGTAGTCTGCAAGTACTGTCACCTGTGTTTAGTAGGACACGTTTCTGTCACATGGTGGATGGACCTGTGTTGGAAGATTAATGTGTGTGCAGCCATTGCATAAACTGGGTGGCCTGGGAGAGGTTCTTTTCTGAGCATCCTCCCTATGAGTGACACTTGCTTTTCCCGAGGCCACCAATAACTTCATTTTATGAGTATTGGACAAAGAAGCTCTGCTAAGAAAATATATTTGGGAGTTTCTTGGCAACAGGAATTAACAACACAGATGACAAATGGCACCAAAAAACTTGAGCCCCATTTGAAAACCTGTTGAGTGATGAAAGTGATGTTTGGGGTGTGAAGCAGGGCAAAGCCTCTTTCTCTGGGCATCACTGCAGTATTAGGACAAGACTGGTGTTTCCTCACACGGCACACATCTTGAAACAGCTTATGTGGTGCCCAGCTGCCTTGGCAATCCACAGCAAACAGGGGAGCTACCAGCCCCTGGGAGGCTGCTCTGCCACCCTGACTTCAGTGAAATGCCGTTTTGGAGGTGTGGGAGAGGAATAAAGGTGGCATCTCTTGAACAGAAGAGTGAGGAATGTCCTCAGGTCACCTGGCAGCTGTGCCTCACGTGTGGGAGAGTGGTGGGTGGGAGCTGTGGCCTCCTTTGGTGGCAGATGTTGGAGCCCTGGTGGGAGGTACTCACTGAGCAGTGGTGACTCATGGCAAGAGAGGATTTGTAATTTGACCTCTTTGTTGTATTCCTAAAGCTGATCTTTCTACACTTCTTAACCTTAAACTAAAGCATAGTAAATGCTGGTTTGCTTTGGATCTTGTTAGTAAGGAGCGTGAACTTTGGTCCTTAGTGATGTCTATAGATGGGGGAATTTGGGCGGGGGTTTTTTTCTGGGGGGAACATAGGGATTTTAGCACATTTCTCTGCTGATGATTAGACACTGGTTTTCCAGAGAAAAAAAAGGAGTGTGTGGCTTGAAAAGCCCTGGCTGCAGAGGAAACAGCAAGGAAAGACTGGGGACTCCAGGGCTGTGTGTCTGTCTTTCTCTCTGACCCCAGAGCTCTTGCTTTTGCTTTCTCAGACATAATTGCTTTCCCCTTTGCTGTGTTCCTATTGTTCGTTGGAGAAATGATGCCATTAAATCAACAGAGAATGGTGGGAAAATGCTTTGATATGAGGCCTTCGGAGTGTGTGTGCATGTGTATGTGTGTGCTTGTCCTCTCAAAAAAAACCAGCACAACCCTATGTGTATCTGGCAGCTGCCTTAAATTTGTGTCTTGCCTGCAAGAGAGATATCCATCTCAAAATATTTTTGGCAGTTAACCTCCTTTATTTGTCTTGAAGTGGTACAAACTGTGGGGTGTTGTTCCAGGGCTGTCGTTCACCATCATCGTGATAGTTCATCTCGCTAGGATCCTGCATTTTCTCACTCACTGTTTTGGGAACAAGGTATCCCAGGCTTCCTTTTTCCATGGGAAAGGGGGATCCTGTGGCTGTGGGCTCAGCAGGCATTAGGATTGTTGTGTGCCCCTGTTCTACTGCTGCTCTGTAATGTGGACAGGGTTGGAAATGTGCTTTCCTTTGGGTGCATCCATGCAGGGTGATGAGCAGGGGTGATGCAAGGTCTGCCACAGGGTTTTGGCTACAACCATGCTCCAGGAGCCTTGGCAAAGACCCGAGCTGAGGTCCAGGGAGCATATTGCCCCATTCATGGGGCAAAGACTGCATTAAGATAGAGGAGAACAAGGCTGTGCCGAGCAGGCAACTGTGGGATGCCTTCTTGCACTAGGTTCCAGCCATAGAGACGTGTGTGTTTGTGGCATTTAGCTGAGTTTTTTGCATGTTTCTTTTTCTTAAAGATAGCTGTTCTATGTGATTGGCCACGTCTTAGTAGCCCCTTCCTGGGTACAGCTGTGCATTGCATTAGACAGCGAACAGCAGATGTGCTTCCAGTTGCAGGTCAGATGGTCACCAACCCCCTCAGAGAAGTCAGCCTCATAGAGTGACGGAGAGGAGAGCAACACTTCACGAGGTAGAAAAAACCCAAACCAACCAACCACCAATCTTGGCTGGAAACTGAAGGAGTAAGGGGAAAAAGCACTAGAAAAGACTTGGGGGGGCAGAAGGGAGTCAGTGGTGGCAGCTTCAGAGAAAATGGTGTCTCTGTCACGCCACTGTAGGATTCAGCTCTGGGGCTTGGCAGCAAACATGCTTTCCGCTTTGTACAAATTGTTGGGATTGTTTTCATCCCCCCCTGGGAAAGGAGCCCACCCAGCCCTGCTTTTGGGGGACATTTACCTTAAAAACAGTTTCATCTTTAACGTCCTGCCCTGCCTGACTTGGTCCAACTTTTTTTAGTTGACATCTTGATTTGGATTGATTATTTCTTACCCTCTTGACTACTGCACTGATGTTTCTTTAGTTGCTTCCCTGCTGTTTTTCCAGCTGGGTTCTGCTCCAGCAGGAGTTACTGTGCTACACAATTTGTGTGTGACCTGGTTCCCTGCATGCTGAGGATGTGGCACTCCTCAGGGGGACAGTCTGATCCACCCCGGGTCCCAGCGCGGTTTTCCATGGCTCTCTGCGATATGTTCCCATTTGCTGATGCTAAGAGCATCACCAAGCACCTGAGCACAGAGCTGCAGTTTGTAGCCTGGTAAAGCTTTGGGAATCTTGTGGATTTGATGGGCAGTCAGCTAATATGGCATGCTCCAAAGGAAGAGGTGCCAGTGTCTCTCGAATGCCATCCAACAAATTTGTTTGGCAGTGGGGGACCTCCAGTGACTCACCAGTTGCTCTGTCATGGAAAGGCTGAGACCCTTTGCAAAGAAAGGCATCTCTGTGTTGCCTGTGAATTGTCATGCATACACCCTCCATTGCACACCAGATGATCTTTAAGGTCCCTTCCACCCCAGACCTTTCTATGATACAATAGAACGATAAGGCACTAAAATACGAGAGTGCTCAGGAAAATCTCCTTGTGATATGGTAATTTTCATGTTTTGCTTCTCTCTTTCTTAATTTTTCTTGGATGCTGTTTCCCACCTTCCAGTGGAGGGAAGAGGAGTCTGTTGTTTGCTCAGCTAACTGAAAAAAGCTTTGTGTGCATTTTCTGCTGCCGTTCCGTTAAAGTTCAGAGTTCCTGGGTTGGAGCTGCCACTTCTCAATACAAGTCTTGTTCGAACTTCCAGAGCAGCCCACGCAGAGCTGCTTGGGTTCATCTGCGCAGTTCACAGCCCACAGCCAGCCAAACACATTGTTTGCCTCTGGCCTTCCATGAATCATACTTTGCAACAAAGACCAGCCTAGTGCTCCCAACGTGAGTGTGAATCCAAGCGGTGCTGGATTTTAGGTACATCAATAGAAGCAGTCTGGGTGGGTTTTTTTTCTTTCTTTCTTTCTTCCCTGTGAGCACTCATTGTGCCTAAAAATCAGACAGCTTTGTGATAGTGGTCATAACTGTCTGACATGTCTGGCTTATTAGGAAAACTCCGATAGGAGTTCTCCAGTTTTGCAGTTTTCTTACTTTGAGGGATTTTAGCTTGTCTCAGGATTATGAATTTCGTCTTTTGTTTTGTTTCATCTAGCAGTGATTCTACAATGAGAAAGTTCATTGTTTAGCAGAAGCTTAGAGGGGATTTTTGTGGGTTTTCCTTCAATAAACACAGCACTTCTCATTTTGCTGTGGGGAGCTTTCTTTTTTCTACAAATATTTTTATATTCATAATTATTTTTCTGTGGGTAAAAAAAAATGGAGGAGTTTCAACTGGACAGCAGTGGGCAGGGCTTTTCATTCTCTTCCCATGAAGAGCCAGAAGATGAAAGGCTGGCCAGTCATTACAGGCCACAAGTGTGGGAAGTAAAGGATTGTTTCTGATGGTCAAAACCAAGGTGGTAAACTTCAGTCTGCACTCACCTGGTTAATTCTGCTCATTGCCCTGGGTGAATGCTGGTGGGTTTTCAGTGTGATGGGGATGCTTTTCAGAGGAGCAGCTATCTGGGATTCAACAGAGATGTTGCTTCTTCTCAGTGTGTTCGGATGAACCATTTACCACCTTGTCCTTCCCTGCATTGCTTTGCCAAAGCCAGAGGCATCCAGAGCAGGGCAGAGGAGCTGCATCCACTGCAGAGGGGCCAAAGCATTGCTGTTCCCTTTTCTTCACTGCTCCTCTGCACGACCCTGCCGCCAGCAGGGTGAGGAGGGCAGGTTTGTCTGAGGAAGGATCTGCTTTCCCAGTTTGGAAGGTGGCCCGGTGTAGGGGTCATCCAGCTGTTACAGCTGTCACCATCCACACATCTGCCTTTCCTCACAGCTGGGGAGAATGGCCTTCTCTAGCTGTAACCGTGGATGACTTTTCCCTCTCGCAAAGCCCAGCTGTTACTGTAAAACTACACATTAGCCAAGGAGGCCTGGGCTGGGTCCTCCTGCTCCTCTGACAGCCCTTGGTATTCAGCAGCCTGAATGATGCCTCTGTGCCCGCCTGTCCTCTCTGCACGCTCGTCAGCTGCCCTATTCATTTTATGCAGCAGAGGGAAAAAAGAAAGCAGGGCTAGAAAGGAACTGCTTTCTGCCAAAGCAGCCCCTGGGGAATCCCAGTGCTGCCAGCCAGGGCTGGTCAGCAGGAAATGGGGGCTAAAAGGCTGCCATGGGATGGGCTGCATGGTGGAAGCAGTCTGGGGAGGCTGGGCATGAGCAGGTACCTCAAGATACCCCTCAGGAACCCCTCTGCTCCTCTGGACTGGCTCCTTCATGATTCTCAATGGTGTTATCGGTTCTACTATCTCTGGAGTTTCCAAGGTTTTTGAAGCAAAAAGCTCGGCGTGCCACAGGCTGCGGGTATTTACCAGGTGCCTGAATGGAGTTGCTTGGCAGCAGCTTAGCCCAGCTCCTTCTAGAAAGGAAGGGTGACGCCAAAAGTACCGAACCCAAACTCCGCTTTGGACAGGAGGGTGGAATATCTCACAGCACTTTGGGATCCATGGATGGGGGGTTGGAAACAAAATCTGCAGGCTGGGACACAGGAAAGCGAGTTTATATTCCTGATCTGCTGAAAAATATGCCCATATCCTTGGACAAATCACTTAATCTCCCAATGCCATAGTTTCCTGTTAGCAAATGATACTCCTTATCTTTCACCTCTCATCTCAGCAGAGGAAAGAGTTTGTCTTTTGGTAAATATCTCATTACAGTTCTTTGTCCGGTGGCTGGGGCCCCTCTATCTTGATAAAATAAGTAATTGAATTTAGATTAAATGGTCTAATACAATCCTGCCCAGCGGTTACTGAAACACTTGAATGAAAGTTCATTCAGAGCCTGTCTTTCCATTTCCTCATAAGGCCAAGACATGAAGTAATTAGATGTAGACGTAGGTTGTTATTGTAGCACAATGACAGAGATCAGTGGTTATTGGTAGGAATGGCTTTTATAATCTAGTTTAATGGTCATTTACCTTTCAGTGACCTTGGTGTCAGGCAAAATTGGCAGCTCTTTTGCAAGGAATGTGCTTCCTCAATGAGGGCTTTGCAAGCTGTTTCATTTTTGGCTTTAGCTTCACGTGAACTAGGATAGACACTGCTGCAATGCAAGAGACTTTCAGTCTGCAAAGAAAGGCACAGACTCGTGCCAAAAGAAGCCTTTTCAGTGCTGTTCTGCTGCCACTGAATTGCCGTTGGAACAGATCAGTTGTGTTTAAAGCATCTCTTTGCTTATTGCTGCAACCCAAGTTGCAGCCTTCAAACTGAGAGAGCCTGTGGTGCTCAGAGGCAGCCCAGGAGTTTCTGTAAAAAGGGTTGCATTGACTTTGAGTAAAAGGAGGGGGAACATATCATCCAGTTAAGTGCATGCAAGAAGAAGGAGCTGGTAATTCCGACTGTAACCCTCACCCTGAAAGTCCTTATTACATCAATGTATATATATTTCTATACATTTAACCAAACTTTCAGTGATGAGTATCCACTCACTGCAGTTGCCAATCAGTTAAGTTTCCCATTGACTGGGATGCTCCTACACCTCTTTCCATCGTGTGTTGTGAAATTCCTATGGTTTTTATCTGGTTACTGATGCCTGTTGCCAAGGAGAAGCATGTGACATGAGCTGTGCTGTGATTTCTCATGGTACCCCAGATGTGCGGCCATGCTTTGTAAGGAACTGGATCAGGTCATATCATGGTGCTTTAGAGGACTGGATTCAGTGCAGGTATGCCTGGTGACCTTGGCCAAACCTCTTAATTTTTCTGACAGTCTTAACCTTAGAGGTAATTGCCTGTTTTCTCTGAAGGAGGCTGAATTCTTATAAGATCTATGAATTTCTTTATTTGAGGTGGAGCCAGAAGTATTACTTGAGTCACAAAGAAGTGCTATGAGAGTTGAGAAAAGTGATGTAGCAATGGAAAAAGGTTTCAAAAAAACATCAGAGAATTTTTCTACCTTGTGGCTTGGGCTTCTGTCTGCTTCCGATCTCTCATCCTGCTGCTCACAGCCATATGATTTTGCAAATGCATTCCTTGCATCTGTAACTATTGCCCTGCAGAGCAAGCCTAGCTATGGGAATCTTCTCTTTATGTGCTCTCATTTCTAAGCTGCTAAGATAAGGAGAGCAAAACAATGCAGCTTGGAGGGAGAATCATTTGTTTCAGGCTGCTTGGAAAAGCCACCAACCTGGTTTTACCATGAGCGTGTTCCATACGTCACCATCACAGCATGATGGGTCTTTAGCTGAGATCAAGCAGTGACTTCCAGCACTCAAAATCGTGAGATGGCTTAATGTACAAGGGCTCTCAATTGTTTTTAGTCCTATTGACCTGCTGGGACCTGCTGTGATAGTGGCTTGCACAGAGGATCTTACAGACCCTCATCATAATAATCTGATTTACTTCTCACATTCATCAGTCTCTGATAAGTATTAGCTTGTTCTTCCTCTGATAGGAGAGAATGAACTGTCAATGGAGTTTATTTTTGGAGGTATCGGGTTTGGATTGGGATTGTCCAGCTGAGAAAGTTGCTTAGGAGCAGATGGTTTATATACTGCTTCTTGCAGAAGAAGGGCAAAATTAATCTCTCTTGAGTCTGCGAAGTCTGAATTCATTGAAGTCTGACAGAGTCTTTCCACTGACCTCCACAGCCCCAGGATCACATCCTAAATGAGCTGCTTTGAGTCGCTGGAAGCCTGAGTTCAGCATTGGTGGGCTGGAAAATGTAACCTACTGTACGGGCTGTGCTATTCATAAGTTCTCAGCCCTGTGTGTGTGCTAGCTGTGGATGCCTGGGAGAAGAATAAACTCATTTTCTGCAGTCTGGGGGTGGAGGAGGGAGTGGGAATTATAACCCCTTCCCTGCAAACCCAGGGACATCCACGTGGGCAGCTGTTGGGAGCTGACCTGCTTCTGAAGCTTCAGATTAAGGTTAGGTGTTCTTGGTGCTGTTTCTTTTGTTTCATCCCTGACACATAAATGTCCTGTCCAGCTGGCCTGACCAGTGGGAACTGACCTCAATTTGAATTTTCTGAAGTGGCCCACTGAAGCAGATGAGTATAGCAAGGCTGTGATTTACCCTGTTGAGGTTGCCTTAAATTTGGAAAAAATAGGGTCCCTGAAGCTTCGGAGAATCCAGTTGTGGGTAGTTTTGACACCATTCATTGCTTATTGGCATCCAGTATTATTATCAGCAAATGCTACCTGTTTCCTCACAGTTGATGGAAAAAAAGCTGCTCTTTCTTGAAGTAATTGTTGTTTTCTCTGGGCAAAATAGCAGCTAGCAAAGACATTTAAATTTCCCATTCCCTGCTGGTCCTACATCAGACCAGAAGAGAATTAATTTGCTGTAGAGGGTATAGAATGAATTGTGAATAACTACAAATTGGTTGGTTCCTCTTGAGCTGTTATCGATTGATGCGGAGTCATTAGACTGTTTTACAGTCAATCTGGTGAAGATTAATTCAGTTTGAGAGCAGTCGCCAGTTTTTCAATTAATGGCTAGCAACATAAACCTTTACAGTGTAATTTATTTATCAATCTTCTAACAAGTATTCACCCAAGGAAGGGTTGCCTGGTGGCTAAGGACAGGGGAGTAAGAAGGGGACAGCTTTCTCCTGCCCTTAAACAAATGTGTCTTTGTGACCTTAAATGTGGTAGCTCTTTATCTAGAAACGCTCAGATGCTTTGTATTATGAAACCAAAATTCTAACACTTTTATAGTTCGTGGGTGTGCACTGTGACTCGCAGGGGTTCCACGGGATCAGCCAGTGTGGAAATGCTGTCAGTAAAGGGAAAGGAACGTTGCCCCACTCAGGTTATTCCTGAGTTCCCCGGTGAGTGCTAAGGAGTCACTGCCAGGCTTGCAGGATGGTGGTGGCAAACCCAAGCTTCCCTGCCCATCTGTCCTGCAGATCCTTAGCACCAGGGGTAGCAGGGGAGCCTCCAAAGGGGAGGAACAATCCCGGCTGGCTTTGGCACGTTGTTCCCACACACTGCCATCCTTTTGCGGCGCTGCCTCTCTCCACATAATCCTGTGTTATTTCCTTCTCCCGCCCCTGCTGCTAATTAGCCCACGATAAACTTCGGTGTGAACAAAAGCAAGCCATTGAGCGTCTGTTGCTTCAGCGTGAGCCTGTCAGAGCAGTGATTTGTTGGTGGCAGGGCTGTGCCGAGCACCTCCTCGGCAGGAAAACAAACCCATTAGCCTGGCTCAGCCTGGTGCTGGGGAGTGACGTGTCCGAGCTGCTTGGTTTGGGTGTGCGGGGGTGTCTGGGGTACAGCAGGGCTTCCTGAGGCTTTGAGAGATGCTGCTCAGTCTGTGTCTTCAGTTTCATGGGATACAATGGTCTCTGTGGTCGCTGAAGTTACTGAATTGTGATTTATGTATGTGGAGGGTTGGCGATGTACTTTTATTTTCTTTTTGGAATACACACAAACATTTTCAAATTAATACAGACAGAGAAATAATGGTAGAATAAATCACAGAATGGTTTGTGCTGAAAGGGACCATAAAGATCATCTAGTTCCAAATTCCTTAGCATGAGCAAGGACAGCTCCCACTAGAACAGGCTGCCAGGGCCCCATCCCTCCCAAATAAGGCAGGGGCTTAGAAAGGGGCTTAAAGCAGGACCTTTGGTAGATCCCAAGCCAAATGAGGTTTGAATGATGTTTGTCAGGACTCATGGTGCAGGTATCAAGACCTTGCAAGCTGCTTACGTGTAATCTCAGCCCTAATTCTCAAAAACTCTCCAGGTTTTCTTTGCTTGAGCAAGAAGTCCTAATGGAAGAAGAATAGATATTCACATGGGATTTCACTGATGTGTGAACAGACTAAGGGAGGTTAGAGATTTTTGGTTTTGGGACCCACTTTCTTTCCAAAGCTAGAGGCAGGGTTCAAGCTGGAAAATGCAATATGAACTATTCCTGGGCAGAAAAAGCAAATTATCTCGGAAAGCGTGGAGTTAACGTATGTCCTCTTTTGACACACCACCCAGCTGCTTTGCCAACAGTTGTCTCTCTTTCTGTTGTAGCTCTTGAGCAGCTGCTCACAGAACTTGGAGATTTTCTGAGGATACTGGACAAGGAGAACTTGAGCAGCACTGCTGTGGTGAAGAAGAGCTTCCTCTCTGACCTTCTGAAAGTCTACACCAAGTCCAGTGGTACAGATGAGGAAAACCAAGGATGGGGTGGTGGGCTGTCATGGGAATTGCCACAGGGTCTTGAAGCAACATTTTCCTGGAGGCTGGTGGGAAGAGGAGACATGAAAATTAGAAGGGGAAAATGAAACTGAGTTTATTTTTGCAGTGACCTCTAATTGTTTATGTAAAATTACTATAGTTATGTGTCCGGCTTTACAAGCAAAGGATTCCCAAGATTCCTGATCCTTTCTGTTTTCCTTATTAAACCTTAAGTTTATTTAATCCACTTTGTAAGATACACAGGATGTACTGTTTGGCCAAGTTAATGTTTAAGTAGAAATTTTAACTTATGGAATTTCCTGACTATAAAGCACTTAATTTTTCTACTTTTCATTATTGCTTGGGGTTTTTCCTGCACATTGCCTCAACCAGCTTGCTCTCCCCAAATGTGCTCAGCAGAGACACTTTTCACATCTGCCTTGGTGGAAAAACTTAGCAGCGTGAAAGCAGAGTGTGGGTAAAGAGTTCACTTTTCCCTTTGTTTGCAGGTGGCGATGAGGAGTATATTTATATGAACAAAGTGACAGTCCATAAACAGCAGGGCGACCAAGAGAAACAAGACAAAGGTAGGGAGCTGAAGATTAATGGTTTCATCGTGTCTAAAGGGGTGATGAAGGCACACAAGGTTACAGCCTTGCTCTGGCAGCTCTGAGGGCTGAAGCAGCTGCTGGTGTGGAAGGACTGCCATTTTCATAACATTTTCACTATTTGGAAATAGTGGTCCTTGCCAGCACTGTGAGGTTTATTCCTGGAAGTAGCACTTTGGAGGTCGTTATTTTGGGATAAAAATGTTGCCTTCTAAGGCTTGAAGCTTCAGTGCCTGAAATATTTAAGGAAGCCTTCATGCTTTCTTTGGCCACAAAACAAGTCACTTTGCATCTTTAAGACCTTGAAAGTGTATTTCTTGTTTGCTGTGTTGCTCTGCTGTGGCCCAGAGGGTCTGTGTTGTCACAGCCTTGCGAGGCGAGTTTGCAGGGCTCAGCCCTCACTCTCTGTGCAGGCAGAGCATCTTCATCTCCCAGGGATGTGAGAGTTCTGCAAAGTAAAAGCCAAGAAATTAAACCTAGATAAAATATTCATTTCCAATTTAGATTTCCCAGGTTTTGAATTTGTAACACCGCAAAAAACATAATTGTCTAAAAACGTTCTTCCTCTTTGAAGTTCGCCATGAAGGCAGTTCCTGATAATTGCATGGAGTGAGAATATTAGTGACACACATTTCTTTAATTTCTTTAAGTCAGGGGCTGATCCTGCCCCAGAGTTTCCAGTCCAAAGGGGTGAGACAAGGACTCATCAGTGCAGCCTGCTGCTTATGGGCTAGTCCTGCAATAGCTGGGATTGCTCCACTTCCACAGTTGTTTGTTTTGGTTGTTTTTTTCTTTTGCTTTGTGGTGGGGATTTTTGTTTGGTTGGTTTGATTTGTTCTTTAAACTACCTGCAGCCAAACTTGGGCTAACTTCAAATGCCCCTGAAGACAGGATGTCCTCCCAGAGTACACGTGCAGCCCAGTGTGACCTCCAGACAGGGCCCTCTGGGTGATGCTGTAATGCTCTATGATAGGATCACACAGCCTCCCAGTAGCTCCCAGAAGCTGAGCAGAGACAGAAACATCTCTTTGTAGAAGTTCTCATTTGGGTGGATAAAGGAAAGCTTGCACTGGTCCGCCATGCTCAAACACAGGGAAAATTTCAGACTATTTATTTTTAGAGGTGGTTCTTTTTATTTCAGACTTTTCCCTATCATGGCCATGACCCTGCCCACTCAGTCCCTCCCTGCGGGACCTGGCACTTCTCTCTTTCTGTTTTCAACAACCTCCCTATTCCAAGTAAAACTTCTGAGTTATTTGGAAATGCTGAAGTCAGTGAGAGGTGTGGGATCTCAGCCACAGCTGCAGCTGGGTGTAGAGCCCTGATCCTGCCGCTGTAAGCGGATGGAGAGCTGCCTGCAGGTTCAGGTTTAGCAGATGGAAGGGGCCCTAGTGCCCACTGGTCTGATATTGATCTTCCAGTGATTGTGCAGCTCCCTTTATCCCTTTTATCTACTGCAATTCCATGCCTGTAATGGGATGTGGGGACCACACTTTTGTGGCTGAGGCTGACAGATCCTCTGCAGAGTTTCTTCCCCACATCAGCTGTATTCAAGCATGTTCCAGAAGCACAGGGTGAAATGCTTTCCAAACTGATAGTATATCAGCTCCAAAAGCCACCTCCCTGCCCCCAATCTTTAAAATAGGCCATTTCTGCACAAAAATGTATTTCTCTGCTCCTTGTATCTGCTAGCAATTTCATCAGTAAGGATTTAAGCTGAGCAGAACACTGCTTTTGAGCTGCCTCTGTGGCACAGTAATTGAATTCCCTGCAGTGGGTGATGAAGGCACCATCATTTGCTGGATCTCATTTACCTGAGGAACACAGCAGGTCTCTACCCTGTAAGGCCATGGGGCTCTTCAGTGAACCAAATGCCATCTCCTTCTGGAAGTCAGCACAAAGGGGCAGGAGTCTGGGAGGTGGGACTGACATGAAGGGCTCCTGGTGTGGACACTGCAGTCCTCTGAGCCCAAATACCAGGTGACATTCACTTTTACAAAGAACAGAGAGCACAGAGAAGTAATAGATAGTAGAGATGTGAATTCCAGCAGGATTTTGGATGGTGTTTCTTTATCCTTCCCTTTTCTAAATCCTCTTCAAACTCCAGGTTTTAGAAGGGCATCTTTATCAGAGGACACCTGCAAAATGTTAATGCTTGTCTAGGGAAAAAATTCCTTCCCTCCCACCCCAATAAGGAAACAGTCTGTGATTTGTGATGCTGGCATGTGTAGCTGGGGAAGGACAGGGTATGTCCATCATTGCACTATCTCAGAGGTCATGGGATTTGGGCACTTGTTTGAGGCCACCCAGGCTGTGGTAGGAGAAGGGGGACTGAACACAAGTTTTCTGAGCCTTCAATGTACCCTGCAGATACTGAATCACTCCACTTCCAGCTGCTTGGAAAATCTGACTTTCCAGTGGCAGACATGGATTGCCTGGAATAGTTCTGCTGCCGTATGCCCTTTCACATGATTGGCCTGGGCTGCTTCAAGAGCAACCCTTCCTTGAGCAGTGATCCCATTACTGATCGTGGCTGCCTTTCATCAGCCATTGTGGGCTCAGCTGGGCAGCCACCTTTGCTTTTTGCCCTGGGAACAAGCTGCAGGGTGGTGTTAGATCCACTTTTTGGGAAAGGTAGCAGAGGAGTGGGCAGTCACCAGCCTGTCTGCTCGCAGCAGCAGGGATCAGAGCTAGCAAGGACTAAAGTCCCATGGATTTCCAAATACTGTGTAGTGTCTGCCCCTGCTGCTTCTCAAGACCCTTTAAAGTCTCAGCAGTGGGTCTGGCCTTCACAGTTTTCCCTCCAGAAGGAAAAACATGCCTAAAACCAGAGGTCAGCTCTTTTGCTGGTTCTCTCGTGCCACATTCCTGGCTATGGCCTGAAATGACATGGTGGCCCTGCAGCCCTGCCTGTAATTGTCACTCTGCTTCCCACTGAAATAGCAGCTTGCTGCTCCAGCACAGCCCAGGGTAGCAAATGCTCAGCTGGGAAGTGCCACATGTCATTCACAGAATTGTTTCTGCCTTGCAGTGCTGGATCGGAAGAATTCCCTGACCAATGGAGACTCAGGACTGCATTTGTCACCTCCTCAGAAGAGCCTGCCAGACCTCCCCCCTCCAAAGGTAAGTTTGTCACACCCTTTGCTTTTCACTGCCTCAGCCTGGGGATCTGAGCTCCTTGAGGCTTTACTTTTGTCATGTCCTGTGCTGTATGGCTGAGTGGAAAGACCTCTGCCTGTGCACGTTAGTGAGGCAGAGTCCTGGTGAGCTTTATTTTAAAAAATACTAATAAAACATTGAACTAGGGCTTTCCAGGTGTGTGTTTCATCTTTACGAAGGCTGTGGGTCAGTGTGTGGCTGGTGCAGGTGTTGCAGCTGGGTGGTGGCCTGGGGTGGCTGGGCACCCAGGAACCCCAGTGCTTTCCAGAGTTTGTGCACAGATGGAGCAGGCAGCTGTGGGAGCTTCCTATGAGCGTGCAGGAGCACTGTGCAAACTGGGCTGTGCTTTCTGCCAGGGAGATCCACACCCATTGCATGGCACTCCAGGCTGGAGGAAGGTTTTCAAAGAAAGGTGGTGATGATTCTCAGTTGTTGCTTTGGAAATCTCCCCTGAGCTGTAAATCAGCTGTCCCTGGGCTGCTGACATGATCTTAGTAAAGCCAGAAATCCTTCAGCTGCAGGGTGGTGGGGTGGTCCCTGGGCAGTACCAGGATCTCTCTTTCTGGCAGAGCCCTTCTCAGTTTGGCCATTACCAGAGGTTTGCTCACAGCTGGAGTGCCTGGTGGTGTTTGTGCATTGGGTGCTGGTGTTGTTCTGGTTGCGCAGCCCACAGGTTTGTGAGGAGGAGTTGCTGGCACTGTAGAATTGTCTGTAGGGCAGCTGTAGGTCAGTTAAACACCACCAGCTCTCAGTGGGGTGTTGTCTCTGTGCCAGCAAGCCAGCCCAGCTGTCCTAGACACAGGTCATCCTCGAGACCCTGGGTGTTGCTGTTTAGTAGTTGATGCAATGTGGGAACTGCTGTTAGCTGGGATTTCAGGATGTGAAAGGAAAGGAGGGCAGGGAGCATGCATGGGGAGGAGGAGGAGGCATGGAGGAGGATGGGATGGTGCATCCATCAACCACAAAGGAGGATTTGTTCGTTCCCAGGAAGGAGGATGCAGGGTGAGGCCCCAGGACTTTTGCCCAGGGATCTGTGTGGCTCAGCTGGAGTTAGCTGGAGGAGCTGGGGAAACAAGGGGTAGGATGGGATGCAGCTGGCAAACACTCAGATGCAGTGTTATTGCCTGCTGGGAGCTGCTCTAGCCCCAGAGGGCTCTGCCCATGCAGATGGCTGGAGCTGGAGTGCCTGGGAACAGTGGCCAGAGCTGGAACCTGTGTTTAGCTCTGGGCAGGAGGTGGAATGAAGGCACCACTGGGGAAGCAGCAGCCAGGCATCCCCAAGGCATTTCTCTTGTGCTTGGTGCAGCCCAGAATTCTGACTGTGAGATCAGGAAGATAATGAGGAAATTGGATAAAAATAGTCTTGGATTTTAGCTGGGAAGGGTACCTGTCTTCCCCTAGACCTGTGGTGGGAATTACCTTCTCCCACCTGCTGACCACTGGCGCTAACCTCCCTTGGATGCTGGAGTCAAGTACCTGCTCACTGTGAACATCTGAGTGTCAGTGAGCTTTGGCAGCAAAGATATCTGAGTGTCCTTCAAGGAGCAGGGCTGGGGAGCGCTGTAATGTGTGGAAATTGCTGTTATGGGGAAACGGATCAAGTGGAGGAGGGAGCGCAGTTCCTTACACAGAAACTGGGAGGTTAGGAGAGGAATTCAGATTAGAGCTATTTTAGCTGTGCACAGTTTCCTGTGGTTTGGTGACACTCAGGTGCCCTGTGGTGTTGCTCTACACTTGCCTTTTGAGGTACAAGAGAAATCTGGTGACAAAGCTCTGCTCTGCAGATTGTCCCTGGCACCCACTGACACCAGCAGCCAATGGGCAACCCAACAGGGCTGGCCCAGCTGGATTCCCACTGATTTCTTCGGATTTGTCCCAAAACAACCTTTAAACAATGTATTCTGCAGGCCATGGCTCCGACATTGGTGACGTCTCCCCTGCTACAGCCCTGGCAGCTCTGCCTCTTCCCACAGCCATGCACAGGGAGAGTCCTGCGGTATGGATGTAGATGCCCAGGGTGGTTATGTTTGCATGCTCGTTGTGCCATAATGCAACAGGCAAATGTTCTGCAAGGGCCAGCATGGTTAGATAACATGCTATATACCCTCTGACTTCAGTTAGAGAGTAAACCACTCCATGCCCCTAGGGAAAGAGGAGACCAAACAAATACCTTCTGGGACAGCCAAGGTGCAGTCCCACCTAGTCCCTGTTGGCTTTCATTGTCTGTAGGAAACAAAACAGAGTAGTCCCTTCCCTGACAGTTGTGGGGTGGTGTCAAATAAACTCACAGCATTTCTTTGTGTAGGCAGTTTGTTTATGGCCACAGTACAAAGTGAGCTGGCTACATGCAGGAGGCCACCAGAGATGGCAATTACAGACACATTTCCTAGCCAGTGAAGGGATTAAGTAAAGCCTTGGAGTGACTGGGTTTGTTTTTGTTTCTTCAATGTAACACATTAGGACAAGTAGTTCCTAAACCTTTTAAGTGTTTGGAGAGCAAGTGTTTTCCAGCAGTGTTCTACGTGGCTCTGGAAAGAAAGTTCAGTCTGCTCACAGCATCTGGCAGACCTATGTAAGGAGTTTTAACACTGGAGAAGTCTGGGAGGTTGGCAGAGCCAAGCAGCTCACCCACATGGGGACAGACGTGTGACTTTGGTGTGGTCAGGGTTCCTCAGTCCCCCAGGCTCAGCAGCTTCCCTTTGTGGGCAGCTGCTGGCCAGGAGATCTTTTCTTTCAAAGCTTCCTTTCTGCTTCTGGGCACCAGTAGCTGCTGGTGGAAACATCCAGGGCAGGATGGGCAGCTTTGCTCCTATGTTTGATGACATTGGCATGACCTGCAAATGGACTGATCTTGCCTTAGACTGCTCTGCAATGCTGGTGCACAGCTGACCTCTCTTCTCCAAGCCCCTAGGAGGAACCATGTGGACTGGCACCATGCATGATTTATGACCTTCACCATTGCAGTCTCTGCTGAGAGACCTGCTCTAGTGCCGCTGCTCCTGGGGGGAGTGGGGCTTTAACTCTGAGCATTCTGTCAGCACAGCCTCAGCTGGGTCTGCTGAAGTATTGTAGGACAGAGCATCGTTTTCAGATGCCTGGGGGTGGTTTGACCTCGGTGAGGAGCAGGGACACCTCACGGGGGAGCAGGGGGATGCTGCTGTCAGGTCAGGGTGGGAGATAGGTGTTTAGGAAGAGCATAAGCTCTGTGCTCAACCTACTGATCTCCAGCTCTGCTGTCTCATGCCCAACAGCTGCGTGAATCATCTGAAAAGTAAAAAGTTTGCTTATTAACTTCACTTTTTTTTTTTTTAATTCCCCCTCACGTATTGGTCTTTCTAAAGGATCAAGGCATGTTTTTCCTGCCAGCCCTTGCTTGTGTTTAGGGAGGGGTTTGGCAGGCACCACAGGGATTTTCCAGCATTTGGACTCTTTTCAAAGGCTGATTTTCCATTGGTGTCGTTTATCCATTTCCTTAATTTTTTGTTAAGAGCACAATTAAAGATTCCCAATATAGTTCCAAAAGCAGAGATTTTTAGCTGTTGTTTTCAGTCAGTCAGAGGCTTGGAGACATGACCAGGGATTGGTCAGGTTACACTTGCAGTGTAAAGCCAGGGTTGCACCAATTGTTCTCCTTTCTGGTTCCCTGATAAAACAATCCGTAGCACAGAGGACCATCCCCAGTTACGATGGGAAGCTTAGGGGGGTTAGTGCAGCAGGCAGAAATCTCAGTTCAGGATAAGGTTAGTGGGTTGCAATTGCTGCTATGAGTTGATCTTCCCAGGGCTTTCAGCAACATGAAAGAAAGTAACATTTATTATGCAATTATACAGTAATTTCAGTTTATATTTGAGCTAACTGTACCACATCTAAAAGATCTCATCCACTGGGATGCATTTGAGTGCTAAAAAAAAAGGAAAAAGGATGCGCCATTTTTTCAAGGATCTGGTTTTACCTTAAATCATGCTTCTTTTATGTGTTTACTCTGCAGATTCCTGAAACAAAACAACCTCCGGTCCCCAAGATTGAATCCCCAGAGGGATATTATGAAGAGGCTGAGCCCTATGATGTCTCTGTAAATGGTATATCCCAGCTAACCCTTGGGAGGGAGTTCACATGGGAGATGGAGGACTTGAGGTTTATGAGAATGAGTCAATGAAATCACAGACATTTCTTACAGCTTGTGTGACAAACTTCTGCTGCTCATCTCACTTGATGTTACAGACCTAATGCTAGCTGGAAAGCAAAGACTACTCAATTACTCAAATTTTTAACTTTCCTGTAGAAGTAAGTAATATGCTTGGGTCAACATAACATTAACATCAGTGTAAAATGTTACAAATCATTGGGGGTTCTCTTTGCCTTGGTTGTTTTCTGGCAGATAGGCTGCAGTCAAACACAAGTTTCTATTCAGGACTGAGTGGTGGATCTGTGGTGGCTTGCATTCATGTCCTAGTGTTCTAATTGTCCCCTTGGGGCTCAAAATCCATGGCTCTGCTGGTCTGTTAGGAGTGATAACTGCTTTTATAATTGGCTCTTTATTCAGCTCTGTCTCTTGTAGTGGTTTAACCATCTGTAAACTTGATTAGAAAGCCACGCTTCATGTGAGGGACAGCGTGTGGGTTCCCTCACACACACTCACCGCCTGGGACAGCACCCCCAGCCATGTCCTCGAGCAGTGCCACCCATTCCTGTCACCTGTGGGCTCCCCACCCCTCTGGGAGGAGGCTGCTACATGCCCACATTGTCACTTTTTAAGGTGTATTCCTGCATCCTTCTTTTGGTGAGCACCCTTCACTGAGAGATTGCCTTTCTCTGATCTGATAGCAAAACTGATCTTGTCATCGCTTTATAATCCATTTAAGCCCATATGAGACAGATTATATCACCCTGCTGCAGAAGCAGATCTCTGCTCATCAGCCTTGGCTGCAGCAGAGTGCATGGCATGGGCAGAGCTGAGCAGGGAGAGTGGAGGCAAGCAAAGAAATGAGAGTTAAAGGTAAAAGATTTGGATCTAAACCCTTGAATTGAATCTGAGCTTCATCTGAGAGAGGCTGGGTTCTGTCCATCCCCAGTGTGCACTGGGCTGTGAAGCTCCCTGTCCGTGAACAGGAAGATCATCTCCCGGGTGGGAGAAGGTGCAGGCTCATGTCCAGGGTGAGAGGTGCTGTTTGGTGCCGAGGAGGGGCCCTTCCAGCTCTGCCATGTGTTTTGCTGAAAGGCTCTGGGTCATTTGGCTGAGGTGAGGGCTGTGATGCTCTTTGAAGCCCTCCTGCAGCTGGAGCAGCCCCAGGGTGCTGCAGCCTCATCCCCAAGGCAGGGGAGTTCCAATTGCCTGCACTGTAAGATAGAGGAGATTTTCTTTTCCCCCGATGCACATTGGGAAAGTGGATAACATGTTAAGAGCATGGCATAAAAGGACACGTAATGGCTTAGCTGGAGTGCAGCCATGGATCCCTGTGCTGGGACACCCAGCTTCTGTTATCCTGGCAGCTCCATGAACGCACCCTCAGTTCAGAGACTTGGCTGGCAGGAGTGATAAGTGCACACTCAGCTCCCACCTCGGCTTTTCCTTGGTAACCTGCTGCTCAGAGATGCAAATACACCCAACCACCCACCGAAATCTAGGCCGGTCAGATGCCTAAGGAAATGAGAGATCAGAGCTCTGCAAGAAGAGAGAAAAGCTCAAATGATGGGAGCACTGTCAAAATGAGGCAGCTCTGGGTGGCTCTCTGTGGCTGCTGTGAACAGCTGTTGCGCCAGCAGGCTCTGTGTTTTACTGAGCAGTATCACAGCTGTAAGTCGAGATAGGAGCCTGTGAAGCCAGCAGAGATGGGACAGAGGATTCCAGTGATTCCTTCCCACTGAGGTGTGTGGTGCCTTTACATCCTGTGACTGCTCAGCTGCTGGTCCCCTCTGCAGAGCCCAGCATGCCCCTTCTACACAAACCTCCTGGTGTGTAGACTACAAAGTGTAAGCTACAAAGTATGTTTAGCATGAAAAGGAATGCAGTCATGAGAATCTCTGTGCTCTTTGGCACCCTCATGCTGGAGGTGGTTCCTTGGGGGGTGTGCCAGGAGCAGGGAGAGGTGTGGAGCAGCAGGGATGTGGCAGGAGGGGGCTGCGGGGGCTCAGAAAGTGAAGTGTGCTGTGCTGTGCACAGGGCAGGCTGGGCAGCGATGCTGGTGCCCTGCTTTGCCTCAAGAGATCAGGCTGCAGCATATGGGCAAACCTACAGGTCCCTGTCCTGCCCTTTGTTTCAGCAGGCACAAAGCTCCCTGTCCCTTCCCGCTGCCCCACCCTGTGCCCTATCAGATGTCAATAGTACTTTGTACTTGCCGCACGCAGAGTGATGCTTACTGCTAGCAAAGGATTTGGGACCTTGGTGTGACTGTGGGTGCTAAAGGGCAGTCTGGATGTGCCTGGCTTTGCCCTGGCCAAAGATGCTAAAGCCTGACCCCAGTAACCCCCCAAGCCCTCTGTGTCCACCCCCTTGTCCCCAAAAGCTGGATAGGGAGGGGGATGGCAGTTCAGAGAGCTGCTGATTGTGTTTCATAGAATCATAGAATAGCCTGGGTTGGAAGGGACTTTAAAATCATCTCGTTCCACCCCCTCTGCCACATACAGGCACCCCTTTTACTAGACCAGGTTGCTCAGAGATCCAGACAGTCCTTGCCTTGAGCACTTCCAGGATAGCTATCCACAGCTCATCTGAGCAACCTGTGCCAGTTCCTCATCACAGCAGAGAATTTTTTCCTAAAATCTGATCAAAACCTACTCTTTCAGTTTGAATCCATTCCCCCTTTTCCTGTCAGGGTAAGCTCTTGTGAAAAGTCCCTCTGCGATACTGTTTGTGACAGTGTTGCAGCAGGAGCCTTGGAAGACACCCATGTGTCCCCAAACAAATGGGCGTAGTGAAATCAGACAAAAATAGGAACGCCACTAAAATAAGTGGGTGTGCTGCCAAGAAAGGACATCAAAGCAAGCCTCCAGATGGGCTGAGGAGATAGAGGTTTCGTGCAGCATCAGAGGTGGGACTGCGAGGCACTGGAGCAAACTGTGGGTGAATTAATTAAAATGAAGCAGGCAGAGTCTGCTGGGTCTCGGGGTCCATCTTTCATAGGCAGCATTCCCACCCCTCCGTTGGGGATGCTCTGCCTTTCATTTTCCAGCTCCGGCAAAGGCTGCTGCTTCCCTTCCCTCCTGGGCTGAAATGTGTTAAACCCTTATCAGCAGCCTTTGCATAATTGGAGGGTGAGATAAGGAGCAGAGTGAAAACGCAAGAGGGGCGATGTGGCTGCCAACTGAGCAGTAATTATTCCGGCTGAAACAGCTCATCTGCCCTGGCTGCTTTTAATTACGATGACGATGATTCTGTTTTACAGGGAATTGCCTTGTTTGAGGGGATGGGTTGAAAACGCTGTCCCTGTTTGAAGTCTCATCCTACCTATGGCGTGCAGGGATGGGACAGCCTCACTGGCCGAGGGGATTGTCGCCCTTGTTCTCTACATTTGCTTATCTGTGGCTTTCTCTCTTTGTCTCCCTTTCTCTTTCTTTTTGACTGTGCAGGTCTTTTTGGTAGGCTTGCTGCGGCTGGACCCAGGCCAGGGTTGCAGGTTACTGAGGGCGTTATTTATGCCACAATAACAATGGGTATGGCATGCTTTCCAAACCTGAAGTGCCTTTTTTTTTAACAGCAACAACAAAAAACCACAAAAAACCTCCCCAACAACTTAGTTTTAGCAAAGATTATCAGGTACCTCCCCCCTGGATTTGCCTGTTACATGCATGGAGGGTAACCACCTCTCCCTGTCTGTTATGCACAAAGCATTATTTTTTGTGGCTTTCCCTGTGCTCAGGATGACAGTGAGAACTTCCCTAGCCTTTACTCCCTTGGTTCTGTCGCTGCTGTGGAGCTGGTATGTGGTAACAGTGACTGTATTGACAAATAGCTGTTTGGTGAGCTGTTGAAGGTGCTCCACTGGGGCAAAAGCAGATTGGGAGCATAAGATAGTTGGAGCTTCCTGCATCATGGCATTGATTTAGCCCCCTGGGAGGTCATGGGAAGACCCCCAGGAAAGCAGAGATGGATTTAGATAAAGGCATCCATGATCATGGCCACCGATGCCTGAGCTGTATGACTTGGGACTGAGTGAGCCTTAGTAGTGACCGCAGGGTTGCCACAAGCCACCAGGCAAGGCTTGTCCCAGTTTGCCAGCTGCACAGCTGGGTAAGTGCCTTTCCTTCGTGAGGCTGTAGCAGTGTCACCAGGCCAGCGGTGGCTGCAGCTCTTCAAGTGGGGAAGAGCTCATCTCCTGAGGAACCACGCGTGTGGTTGTGGTTGATGCACAGAAGAGCATCCAGGACTTCTCAGGAGGACAGTGTCAGCCTGAGACCTAATGCTGAGACAGGCACCAGAGGCTTCCAAAAGGGGCCAGAGGGGTGGTTAGTGATAGCTCCCTGTGAATAAGGAGGGAGATTTAGAAGATGAGGTTCCCTTATGCATCCTTGCTGCTGCTGCTGCATATGGAAAGCAGTGCAGAGGTTCAGCTTCTTGGTGTTTGAAGGGTTGAGAAACCTCAGCACTTTTACTCCATCTGATTTTCTGCACAGGGTTCCTGTGGACAAGGTCTGAATAGTGAGAATGCATTGACAGGGATGAAGCTTTCCCATAAAAGATGGACAGTTTGATACGTTGAGGGTATGGGGTGGTGAACCAGTAGTGTGCTCCATTCAGAGACTTTGGAAGGGAGTATTTGCTTTTTAAAAAAGTTTGTTTAATTGGTGCAGTTTTGATTACTTGAGGGAGGTTATAGAGTGAGATTTCACTGGGGCTAAGAGTGTAGCTTTCTTACTGCATCTCAGTTCCTTTTATTTAAAGAAAAATAAACCCACCTGAAATGTTCCTCAGTGAAGCTCCTAATGGCTTTTTCTTTCTCTTTTCTGAATGCTTTTCCGCTTTTAGTTTGTACCAATCTGATAATGTTACTTTTATGTAGATATTAAGATTTGGTGAGAATCAAAATTAGATTAAATTCCAGTGACAGAAAATTAGCAATATTCCTCCCTGCTGTTTAGTAGGGCAGGAATGCAAAACCCTACACAGATGCTGCCCAAATCTTACCATCTTGCTGTGAGCTTGTCTTGTGACTTAGAGCTGTAAATGCCAGCAGAGCATTGCAAATCTCCCTGCAGTCAGGGGGAACATTTTCAGTGTTTCTGATGAGCCTCGTACCAATGATTGGCTGAAGAGTCCGATAATCTGCAATGCATTAGAGCTGAGTATTGAAAATTCCAACTCATCCTGGTAACACAGAATGGACATAAAACATGTTGTTACTACTTCTCACATTACTTCAGAGCCCCTTGCTGTCCCTTTAGATGCTGAGTAGAGAGAGGGACCTGTTAGACCAGAAGGGGAAGGTGAATGACATCTCAAACACAAGAGATCATTGCTTGCTGCATGGCCTTGCAAATACCATTTTTACTTCTGACATTCAAAGGACAAGGGCTGATTGTAGCTTGCTCTTGCCTTAAAAACTGTGTGTGTTTGACTTGAAGTGGAAAGTAGAAAAAGCATCTTTGGGGGGAAAGTAGCAAACATCAGGAAATGTCTAAGGGAATGTTCTCAAATTTGTGGTCAGCTGAGAAGTGTCTTTTGAGTGTTTGCTAACAGAGGCTATTAGGCAAAAAAATACTGCATTGAGATTCATATTGGGCTAGAAAGAAAAACGGATCCATCAGGGTAATTTTCCTATTAATTATCCTCCTCTGGGAGAGCCTCAAAAGACACATCCCTGCACTGGAAGCTTGTGCATGTGTGAGCATGGCTGAGACAAGCATTTGGTTCAGAGTTATTCTGAAAATGGGTTTAATGATAGAGCTTTGCTTTTGTTATAGAGGATGGTGAAGCTGTTAGTAGCTCCTATGAATCTTACGATGAGGAAGAGAGCAGCAAAGGCAAGTCAGCAACCCATCAGTGGCCATCCCCAGAGGCCACCATTGAGCTGATGAAGGACGCCCGCATCTGTGCCTTCCTGTGGAGAAAGAAGTGGCTGGGGCAGTGGGCAAAGCAGCTGTGTGTTATCAAGGACACCAGGCTGCTGGTGAGTAGATGCTCTACTCTCTTTCTAAAACAATCGATTTTCATAAGCTGAAGGAAGTGGCACCTCAGGCCATGTTAATGAGCAATGCTTCAAAAACCATGCCCCAGAGATTTGGGGATCTTATTCCATTTTCGGAAGGAACATGGGTATGGGACTGCTGAAGGGGGCACGAGGGTACATTTATGGCCAAAATCACAATCCCCAAAATTTCTAGGGACACTTCTGGGAGAAACTCTTGGAGGTGGTTAAGTAGAGGGGATGCGTATCCCAGAGACTAACCACATACTTCATGCTCTGTTAGTAAAAGGTATTTTAGATTATATATGCATGTGTGTGTATGTGTACATACAGAGATGTCCTCTGTGCAGTCTGTGCAGACTGTTTAGGACACAGCTTTGTAACTGTGGGACCTTCTTGTGTTCAGTGTACATAATGTGTGTGGCTGCAGAGTCACTTACGGGGTTGAGTTCATGCCAGCAAGGAGGAAGGTTCCTCCTCTGCCTCTCACCTGCTCCCATCTTCCTTCCCCAGTGCTACAAGAGCTCCAAAGACCACAACCCTCAGCTTGATGTGAATTTGTTGGGCTGCACTGTCATTCACAAGGAAAAGCAAGTGAGGAAGAAAGAGCACAAGCTGAAGATAATCCCCACAAATGCTGATGTCATCGTGCTGGGGCTGCAGAGTAAAGACCAGGCAGAGCAGTGGCTCAGGGTCAGTGACACCTTCAGGACTTGCCCCATTGGTGCTCCCATGCTTTGCTTATCTCAGCCCTGTCCTTTCGTGCTCTGGCTCCCTTCCTCACTGCAAGCCTTTTATACAAATACACCACTTCATTTTCATATCGTGGGATGGATTCTTCCTGCAGCTCCCTGCTGCCTTCAGTGTGCTGGAGGCCATGTAGGGACCTCCCAGCCCAGCTGCTGTGGCAGGGGGGCTGTCTGGGGTGGGTGCCCAGCATGAATTGGCTGAGGGCAGGGGTAAATGTGGCCCTTCCCCTGAGACGGCAGCAGATAAAGGAGCCTTCCTGGAGCCCAGGGCAGCCGCAGGGCTGCCTTTGCTGGCAGCCTCTCCTAGCTGACTTGGATCCAGCAGTTTCTGCTGGATCCCTGATGCAACTCCAGGACAGTGCCAGGGTCGCAGGGACTGTAAACTGTGGGTCTCCCAGGCTGCTGTGGTTTTGCCTGTCCTGGGTAGGGGAGGAGAATTGATTCTGTTAGTGCAGCTCTCTCACAGGCTATGGCTTCCCCTTCTGCACAGGTAATCCAGGAGACCAGTGGTCTGCTCTGCGAAGGAGGCAGTGAAGGCAACCAGTACATCCCAGACTCGCAGCGGCTCAGTTACCCAAAGGTACATCTTGTCTCTACAGACAGAGCTAGCACTTAGACTTTTCAACCCTATTCCTACAATAAATAGTGTAAATGCCCTAATTTTAGCTAAGCAAAGACTGATATGAGTGTAACCAAACCCCTGTACTGCTGAAAAGGAGCGTTCTTGGCACCATCTTCATTTTCCTTTGCAATCCTAATTTTGTTGCCATATCTTCCCTCCCAGAGTTACTCAGCATTTGGCTCCCCACTATCTAGGGCAGCAGCTGCTATCTCATCCAATGGGATGGTTGTGTTCACCAAGAACGTTGGGAGGGACTGTTATACACCAGAGCTTGGGCCATCTCTAGTCCAGGTTTAGGTGACATTCCCCTGGGAGCAGCTTGTTCCAAAACAGTGGGAGGATAAAGAAACTTTCATAAGTCTCTGGTGGACACCCAAAATGGACCTCTTTGCTCACCTGGACAGTTCCTCTGCCCATGTCCCCCTACAGGGACTGTCAAATGCCCCCACCAGCCTGGCTGCAGGGTACAAGGCCATAGGGTGGCACCAGGGGTGCCACCGTGTCTCGTCAGAGGTGAGCACAGCTTGGGTGGGGTGAGTTCAGGAAAAGGGGGAAGGGCACAGTGTGAGTGAACCAGCAGGCGATGTCTGGCTGAAAGCATCTGCTACAGAGAGGGTGGGACTTTCTAATATGGAAGAGGGGGCAAAAGGTCCTTGCAGCACGCTCTGGCTGGAAGAATGGCTCACGTGCATCTGTGGAGCTTGTGCCTGGTGCTTGTTGACAGGTGGAGGTGTCTGAGAGATACTCTGCAGCCTCTGAGAGCGGGAGCAGCACCGACGGCCATGCAGAGACAGCTGAGACAAAAGATGGTAAAACCTCACCCCGGGAACAACAGGGAAAATGAGGCCAGGGCTTCTGTAGCTTCTGCCACTGCCACCTCAGACAGCCCTGATGAAAGCTGTGTGTACATTCACTGTCTGGGAATTGGATTTTCTTACCAGGATTACCTGATGATTCCACAGCCTTATTCACACACTGACTGATGTGCTCTGTAGGAAAATGCTAAAGAGACTCTTTGGACATAAACTTTCTCCCTCCCTACCTTGTGTCCCGTGTGTTTTAGAGAGGAAAAGACCTGACAACAGTAAATGTTTGTTGGTAACGGTTCTTAATTCAATTCTTTGTAGTGTAGGAAAGTGAAGAGAGGTTGGTACCCACACAGCAAGATCTGTGCAAACACTTCCCACTGCTCCTGCAGTGACTGGCCTTTGGTCAGAGCATGTGTAAAGCAATACAGATTAGCATCTTCCACAAATTCCTAACTGAACTTACTAGTGCCATCTTGCTCATGAACCCCCTGGGCTTTGGACCATGACAGCCTGTCCCTGAGTTGCAGGTTTGCCCTCTGCAAGGGATGTGTGTGAGGTGGGGGCAGGACCCTCAGCTGGGACAGCAGGCTGGGAGCTGGGAAAGCCACACATGTGTCTTTCATTTCTGGTAGTTAAGAAGAAGGGCACAACTGGCCTGAAACTGAGCAACCTGATGAACCTCGGGAGGAAGAAGTCCAGCTCCCTGGAGAGCCCAGAGAGATCCCTGGAGACTTCAAGTAAGTGGCAGCATGAGTCCCCTGCAGGGACTCATGTCAGGGCTGGATCTCAGTGTGCAGGGCAGGATGAGCACCAGGCATTATCCTCCTCAAACCTGCCTGTGCCAGGTTGTCCTGGCAGTAAATCCATGTGGATCGTGGTGCCCGTGGCTTGCACGGTGACCCAAGAGGAAGGGGGGGTAATACCAGACATGCACACGGAGGGCATTTGTGCTGCCCAGGGTGTGGGAGTCTGCAGAGAGAGTTGTGAGGGTCAGCTGGTATTCACCATCTGGGACAACTTTGTCCAACCACCTGCGGACAACTTGCTGTTCCAAACCTATCCTGAATTTCAAGAGTCTCATTTTCAAAAGATTTTTACCCTTTTCACCCTGTTTTGGTGTGGATAGGACAGGTCTTTGTGTTTTTGCTCTTTATTGGTGCCTGTGGCTTTGTGTTGTGTGATGATCTCATAACTTATGTATTAGACTTCCTCAGGCACCCAAATTAATATGGATTAAATGGAAAATGTGTCTAAGTAGGCTGTGCTCACTTGCAGGCTACCTGAATGTGCTGGTGAACAGCCAGTGGAAGTCACGGTGGTGTCAGATAAAAGATGGGCACCTCCATTTCTACCAGGACAAGAACCGAAGCAAACTGGCTCAGCAGCCCCTGAGTTTGGCAGGTTGTGAAATCATCCCAGAGCCAAGCCCTGATCATCTTTACTCCTTCCGCATCCTGCACAACGGGGAAGAACGGGTGGTTTTGGAGGTAGGGTGTATATCTCCAAGAAATATCTGCTTAAAGTGCGGCTTGGGTACTTTAGGATGTCTAAATGCAAGTGAGTTCCTCCAGAGGAACCTCAGTCCAACAAAACAGAACCTGAAGAGTAGGATGTTGGTTCAGCTGCCTGTGGTCATCTAGAATGTGTCCTACCTAGCTGGTAATCCAGGCTGTGCCTGATGCTGGCACTCTAGAGGACCATTCAGCCTTCATTTTAGGCACTCATCTTAGGGTGGGACTTGGGGTCCTCTGGAGATGCCCATCTTTCTCCACTGACTGCAGGATAACCTTGGATAATTAGGTTCTGTGGAGTGCATTGCAGATGGTTAATGTTTGATGAGAAAAATGACACTTTAGGGATTTAAGTCTGTGGTTACGAAGGACAGAGAATTCCAACTTTTGACAAGAGAACCCCAAAGCCATGGATCACACATCCCAAGTAAGTCTGTTACAGATCTGTCCCTGAAAGTGCAAGTGAATTCATCTCCATCTGTTACTTTCCTTTGCCTGCATCCAGGACTGTTTATCTCTAATCTTACTTCTCTCTGACGACAGCCTGATTATAGTAGGAGGTGGACAATGTGAGCAATTTCCTGTATTTTTCCAGTGGGTGGAATATTTATAGCTAAACAACTGACTTCGAGGGCATGCAGTGAAATTGGAAGATGTTTTTGTTTAGTTTCTGATTCAGGGTCTGTCTCTATCTAAAAAATTTTGCCCAATTACAGATGTGAAGAAGAGGTGCTGGGAAAATTTACATTTTGTGAATGGAAGAATCTGTATTTTGTTGAGATGTCAGACTCAATGTCAGACTCAGTGTACAGACTGGCTGGCTGGCAGGATTCCCAGGGACTGAAGTCTCTGCTAAATAAAACAGACTGAAAGCTTAAAATACACTTTCTAGTTTGGAAAGTGTATATATATATTCACTTGCCCTGAATTCTACTTTGTGGTTACTGCTCTGACTCCTCAAATCAATGCAAAAGGTTGCTGCATCAGCCAGCTTCTTCTTGCTTCAGGTGGAGTCCCCTGCACTGGGAGGTGCATGTGGCTATTTGCTAGAGCTGACTTCAGGGCACAGAATTTAACTCTTCGTGTTGCAATATGTCAGACTGCTCACTGCAGCTGGAATTGGGTACTGACCACGTTAAAGCAAGGGACTCTGATGCTTTAAACTCTTCCCTTCCCCTCTCTCCTGTGCAAAAACTCCTGGAAGGGGTTCGTGCTCTGGCAGCAGGACCTTGCAGGCTCGGGTCTCCTTGCCTCTGTTTTGGCAATCCCATTGCTGCGCTCTGCTGGTGCAAAATAAAACCCGCATGCTTTCCTCACCCAAAGCTGCTCCCTGCCAGCATCTCCAGCCCAAGACACTTCTCTTACCCTTGTGGGCAGGTGCATTGATCACCACTGAAAGGAAAATGCAGAGTGACTAGAAATTTTAGAAGGAGCAGGGCAAAGAGCTGCATTTATGTAGCTGTGAAATTTTTGAATCAGTCTGTATGCAGAGTGGTATTTTTAATGCAACCTCAGGTTTATTATAAATACCCAGCAGTTCATCTTTCCTCTTGGAAGCCCAGGGGATTGCCAGCATGCTTCCCTGCCCAATCTAAACCTCCATTAGCCCTGTAAGTGCAGAGAAACTGCTGCTCCAACCTGTCCTGTCTGTCTGATCACCCTGCAGGCAAAGTCCTCGGAGGAAATGGGCCACTGGCTGGGCCTCCTCTTGTCGGAGTCAGGCTCGAAAACAGATCCAGAGGAATTTACCTACGACTACGTGGATGCTGACAGGGTTTCCTGCATTGTGAGCGCTGCGAAGAATTCCTTCCTGTATGTCAGTGGTAATGGGCTGGGCTGTGTGGGGCTGGTAGAGGGGAAGCAAGCCAGAGCAGGGGGCTCTCCACTTGTGGGAGGTTGGCTGCCGTGGGAAGAGGTGGTAAATTCACAGCTGCAGCTCAGTCACTTTCTTTTTGGACAGGAAAGCACTTACTGTCCTAGCAGGGTACAGCTGGCCTGAGCTGCAGCTTGGCGTGGCGCATGGGGCACAGGCCTGGGTGGCTCTTGCAAAGGCAGGGTGGGCTCTCAGCCCCCTGTTCACCATGCCACTGGGGCAGGGTTGGCTGTGCTGCTGTGCCCAATGGCTCGGTGAGAAAAGAGAGCTGAGGGGAAATAGAGCTCCACTGTGGTGGGTGCTGCTGAATGGCCAACAGCAGCAGCAATCACACTACTGTGTATGGCTCTGCCCTCTCCTCTCCTGCATCTGGCTGCCTGGCCTTGCCCAGACCTCAGGACTGGGATGCTCAGGTGTCCCAGAATGCAGCACTGCACAGCCATGCAGCGAATCTGATCCCTCTTGACGGAATGTCCTGCTGCCATTCACAGCCTAATGCAGAGGAAATACTCTGAGCCCAACGCCTACATCGACAACCTGCCCAAGGGCAGGATGCAGCAGGAGGAGCTGTATGACGATGTGGATCTGCCAGACCTGCCTGTGGTAAGACAGACACCCTGCTGCAGGGAGCTCTGTGGGGACACCATGGCAAACATCTGGCCATGGGGAGTGCCCCGCAGTGAAAGGAGGAGTTTCCCAGCAGTGATGAAGGGGATTCCCAGCCCCTGGGGAAATCCTGGCTTTTGCAGTGGAACAGAGCCAAGGGCTGGAGAGGAGTTGCTAAGGAATGGGAAAGAGGTTTCCAGAAAAGGGCTGTAGGGATCCTCGGGCAGCTGGGATAAAATGCCCCAGTTTCCATCAGCAAGCAGCATGGATTATTTGGTGGTAGTGGGCTTTTGGTGCCTGGCCTTTCAAAATTCCTTTTTATGCCTGTGAGAGCAAGTCCTGTGTGTAAGGCCAGGAACAATGGGTCGTGCTGGGAGTGGGACTGTTACCTCAGGAAAGGCAAAGAATCTGGCAGGGGTTGCTGGATGTACAACAGCGTGATATCCTTGCATGGAGCTGCTGCCGCCATCAGAGAGACCTATTGAAGGAGAACAGGAGGGGCTTTTCCTTCAGTACATCAAAAAGCCCTCTCTGGAATGACTTAGAGACTGGGGTTTTAGTTCCTCTAAGACTTTTGGAAAATGCTCCAGATTGCCTGAGATAGTGCTGCTTTGGAGTGAAATGTTTCTTGTACTTCTGGTTGCAGCAGATGGTCTCTTTTGCAGGAAGAAGTACCCAAGAGTGAGAGTAAATTGGAGGGGGACCAAGACAGAGTGTATCTGGATCTCACCCCAGTGAAGTCCTTCCTACACTGTGCTGGAAAGATTTCATGCCAGTCCTCACCCCTCAGCTCACCATCTCTAGAAAGGGCTGCCAACAAGGCTGCCCCAGAGAGCACAGCCGAGACAGCCCCCATGGCCAAGGAGGCTGAGCCCTGCACTAAGGCAGCGGAGACCTCGGAGCAGGTACTGTCCAAGCTGTGGTGCCAGGCTTAATCAGTGAGCCAGTTCCCTACACTTCATCATCCCACTTCCTTTCCCCTCTCCAGAAACACCCAGAGAAGCCAGAGGCCGAGGAGGCCGTGCCACGGCTGCCGGCTGTGAAAATCCAGACCCAGCAGCAGAACATCACCTCACCCCAGGTGGCCCCTGAGGTGCCAGCAGGCACAGTTCCAGTGGGCAGTCCCCAGCTGGTGCCTGCACACCGGCCCAAGATGCCACTGCCAGGTGAGTGGGCTGCTCAGGTGGCTCAAGGGTGCTTAAAGGGAGGTGGTGCCCTGTGGTTTGACTTGCTTCTGCTTCTGCTCTACAACAGTCTATGAGTCTCATGGTTGGTGACTTTCCAGACCCTCACTTGGTTTGTTTTCAAGCACCTGAAAAGGTTTTCTCCCTCCTGTTTCTTTCCCCTGACTGAGCTTGTTTTGGTGGGCTGTTTTTCCAGCAGCAGCAGTGGAAACCAAGCTGGGCAAGAACAGGACAGAGGCAGAGGTGAAACGGTTCACAGAGGAGAAGGAACGGCTGGAGAAGGAGAAGGATGAAATCCGGGCTCAGCTCACCCAGCTGCGCAAGGAGAGACGGGAACTGAAGGAAATGCTTGGGGGCAGCACAGGTAGAGCAGGGCAAGGTGGGATGTGTGGAAATGAGCCAAGGTGGGGCCATGGGGAAGGAGAGGGCAGTGAACTTGGCCCTCCTGGGACCAGAAGGGATAGGCGAACCTGGTGCTTTGAGCAAACCATGTAGCCTCGATTGCACTAGAGGAAGAGCCACAGTCCCTCTAGGGGCAAAACATAAGGAAAAACTATAGAATATGTCCCTGCTCCCCTCAGGAGCTCCCCAAGTCCCCAGCAGGCACCCAGATTCCCCTCCCTTCACAGATAAGAGCCTGGAGCAGAGACTGAAGGAGATAGACGAAGAATGCAAAAGGAAGGAAAACCAGAGGGTGGACCTGGAGCTGAGCCTGGTGGAGGTGAAAGAGAACCTGAAGAAGGCAGAGTCTGGCCCGGTGACACTGGGGACGGCAGTGGACACCACACACCTGGAGAACGCAGCCCCACGAGTACGTGAAGCAGCCCTGGGAGGCACAGCAGCTTTCTGGCAGCTAGACAGTCACACTGTGACAGCCTGCTTAAAAATACAATAATTAATAATAGCATCATTATTGTAAAATGTAATTGTGTATAAATGTATAATTATTATATATAATATACATAATGTAATAATAATCGAATGAGGTAACAGTAATGGGGAAGTGAAAGGTGGCTGGGGTTCAGGAGATTGGCTGTATTTTTCTGTGGGACTTTGAGCAACACTCTCCAGAGTCATGGAGGTCTGGACTCAGCTCCTGCACTTGGCTGAGCTAAGGGATGGCTTTTGCAGGAGGAGATTCAGGCATCTAAATTCCTTCTTGGGAACTTTTTCCCATAAAAAATGGGGATCTTCAGTACCTGGACCTTGCTCTGTACCTGTACTTGAGTCTTCAAAACCCAAACACACCACAAACCCCCCATGTGTTTTTTTTTAAATTGGCACATCACTGAAAAAATGCACCTCTGTGCAAATGGGATGAGACTGTGACTAGGAGATGGTGGGAAAAGGCAGCAATCTCTCTCAGTAGTCTGTAGTTATAACCATTTCTATGTTTTTTATTGTAGGTTCAGGCAAAAACTGCCAGTCCAGCAAACAGCGCAGAGAACTCACCCGTCAATTCAGCAACGGCTTTAAAAAACCGGCCTTTATCTGTTATGGTCACGGGGAAGGGCACAGTCCTACAAAAAGCTAAGGTAAGGTACAGCAGAAAAATCCATCTGGGACAGCCACTGCTTTTCCCTCCTGGCAGCAGAGCAGACTGGCTGTGGTGGGATGGTGTTGGGGGATCTCACGTCTGGGAAACACCCTGACCAACACAATTCAGAGCACGTCAGCCTGGTTTTCCTCCTGTCTTTTCACCTGGGTTCGCCTTGCCTACAATTTAAATGAGTAAATATATGCATTGTTTATAACTTAGAGATATCCCTGACCCACCCTGCAGCCAAAACCACTCAGGGACCAGGCGATCATGTTGATCCTATGCACTTCATTGCTATTGTGGCTTGCCTGATTTGCATTTTGACTAATTTGCCTTTATTCCTTGGCAGGAATGGGAGAAAAAGGGAGCTAGTTAGAAGCACATTGTTCAGAGATGGACTAAAGACTCGAATTGCCCACGCATGGCCCAGGGGATTCAACCATCTCTCGGTGGAGGTTGGGTGTTCAACACCACCACACACCAAGTGCCTCCTCATGTCGCGCCAGCAGCTCAGACGCAGCGCTGGAGTCAATAGCTGCTGACATGACTTACCCCAAATGAACTTGCTCTTTCCAGACAAATCCCAATCATGTAGCTAAAACAATAACAACCAGTGGCAATCCTTCCATCAAAGTCCTAACCCAGCTGATGTAAACAAGAATGTTACTGTACATAGGGGTGTTTTGTGTATTTCTACTCTGATGGTTTATCAACGAGTTATTAAGGTTTCTATATTAGTGACTGTAGTGGATTCAGAAGGGCCTCTACTATTCCTCAGCCTGGTGGGTTTCAACTTGTCCTGATAAATTGGAGTCAACTAAAGTCTCACTTGTCTTTCTGTCAGTCATCACTCAGCTGCATTTCATCCAAGGGCTATCCCCACATGTGAGCAATGCTTCATACGTGAATGAGAAGCACACAGAAGCCTGTCCAAGGCGTTTTTAATCAGTGTCCTGATGCATTCCAGCATCTCCTACCAGCTGCAGATTTGCTAGAATATTGAGCTGCTCACCTTCTCATGCTGCAAGCTGTGTTACAGACTGACAGCACCAAGAGCTCTGGGCAAGGAACATCTGCCAAGCAGATTCAGTTAATTTTCTTGAAGATCTTGGTCTACTTCACCTGAGGAGTTTTTTTCTGGGAAAGAAAAAAAAAAGAAAAGACAGAAAGGAAAAAAAAGAAGTCATATTTGAGGGCTGGCTCAGCTGTTTTATGGGAAAGCTGGATCTTTCAGGGCTTACCCTTTCCCAAGAGAGGAGAGGTAAAACTGTCCCCGTGCTCCTGCCCCAGCTGTGATGTTGTCTGTTCCTCCCAGAGCTGCAGCTGTTGATTGTGCTGAAGACACCCCTGTGCCCCTCCACACTGGCAAGGCTGAGCAGCCTGCCCTGCAGTACGGCTGCACTGCCAGGCTCTGCTGAGCTGCTGGCTACCTTGGTGCTGTCACCCTTAGTTCCCAGGCATTTAACTTAATACTGCCTTTGGGCCCTGGCAGTATGACCCACAGTGCCCTCTGCTTTCTGCCCTAGCCAAGCTTTCTAAAGATGTTGGATATTTGAACTTTAAAGGGTGGTAGGGGGTTGGCAGAAATCTATGCACCCCTCTCCTCCCTGTAACCTCCTGCCATTTCTGGTGGCCTGGAGTCACCTTTTCCTGTCTCTGCTGGCCTTTCAGTGTCAGAGCCCAGGCTCAGTATCTGGGTTGACTGGATGGGGCTGGAGCTGTTTTCCAACCCCACAAAGTTAAAGCAGCACCAGTTTCCTGGATGGGTTGTCCCTGGGTCCTGTGGCTACACCAGAGCCCAGATGAAGGCAGACAGGACTGTACCTTCCTGACCCTTGAAAATCTTTGACAGGCCTGAGACCACCTATGAAGGGCTGTTCTTTCTTCACACAAAGGTCAAACAGCCAGTGGCATGCACAGGGCTGTGACATCCAGAGCTGGTGGTGTCACTGGGGTGAGCGAGAATGTGGGCACAAGGGGTTCTGGGCTTGCTTGCCCCCACCACAGAGCCAGGGTGCAGCAAAACTCTGGGTATCCTGGAAGCAAGGTTTTGCACATAGGAAAAATTCATGCAAATAAACCACTGACTCTTCAGGTTCAGGACCCTGGGGACTTCCTTCTCCAAAGCACCAGAAGGCCACAGACTCCATAAAGCTTTTGTTTTGACCCGTGATGAGCTGGCAAGAGACCCTCTCTACACCCTAAATTCCTGTGTAGTACCGTGCCCTCACCATACACCCTGCTGTCATCCTCCAGAAGTTGTCCAGACATTTCACAGTGGTACTGAGACAGCGATGGACAAGAGCAGCTCTGCTTTCCCCTTCACAGCCCAGTCAGCATCGGTGGTCCTGCTGGGATGTCTCCATGAGGGAATGGTAAACATAGGCAAGTCCAGAACAACACACTTTCCCCAAACAAGAAATGTTAAACAATGTCTCTGTGTCCCCCTTGTTTTCCTAACTCAAGGCATTTCCTTTGTTGTAACTGTGACCTATAAAGTGGCGCTTTAGAGGGTTTTATAATAAAATGTTGAGTATATGAAGTTACCAGTGTTTTTCTCAGTAATGGGGCTTGTCTGTGCTCTACTTTCCTGTAGATTTCAAGTACATCAAATCCCCAGCACTTTTAGTTACTACAAAGTCCTTCACTATGCAGTCTACAACTGCAGTAGACTGTAGCTTAAATAAAAGTGACTGCACTGTCAAATAAAACAATTTTCAGAAATCTCACCCACTGAAAAATATCAGTAACCTCGACAATTTATATGCACATATGTAACAGATTCCTGCCTGTATCGCTGTAGCACAGTCCGCTTGTGCAGAACCAGCGGTGAAAAACCTTCCACTACCTTCATCTGGCCGCTAGATAGCAACTGTGTGCAGGCTTAGTGCCTGCTGCAGTCTCTGAGGGCAAACCGGGATGGGCTTTAGCTGGAAAGGAAGTAAAAAAGTTATTAAAGAAAACAGTTGAGGCCTTTACAGAATGGACACCAAAACAGACACATCTGTGAAATATCTCTTGGTGATTCCACTCCCATGGAAGGCTTAGGGAGGCACTGTAGCTACAGCACAAAGTCCTGGGGAAGGTCCCACTCCCTTGCCTCTCTTAGCCCACCCCTTGACACAAAGCTGCCAATGAGCCCCTTAGTGTCCTGTCAGCCTCTGAGCCCAGGACGCCCCAGATAACTCAGTTTGGGGGACTGGTTTTGTGCATTGAATGGACAGCAGCAGCAGTTGCTTTTGTCCTTCGCCAGCATTGCTGCCCCATCACCTATGGCTGCTTTAGAACACCTTGGTATCAGCAGCAGCTGATAAAGTTACTGCTTTGTTTGTCATTCCAGTGCAATTCTCACCTGTGGACACTGCAGCCAAGCCACCATGGGGCCTGAAGTGTCTCAAGCAGAAGCCCATACTCTCTTGGAGGGAAATTTCTTGGTATAAACCATTTTCCTTAGCAAAATTTTCACTTAAGTACTTCCACATTTCTTTGGATACACAGAACAGCCCCACACCAGCTCCTGGGGGTTCCTGAGTAGCACACTAAGGTTGTTAGTGGGCGTGTTGATTTTCCACTAAGAAGTAAAGTGCCAGATTTTAAAGGAAAAGAAAATTACCTTGTATCAGTGGAGAAGTTGGCCTCAATGTTTATGCAAGTTGTCTCAAGTATGAATCAAACTAAATTACTGCAGAGAGTAAGAGTGCAGGGGTTTTCGAAGCTGAAGAAGCCAGTTGGCTTTACAGGGAGCATCAGCAGACCTCTTGCAGGCTGGCCTTGCATGCAGGGAGAGTGGCAGAGTGGGATCAAATCCCAGCTTCCTTGCTGCAGCCTTTACAGTACAGACACCATACAACGTTTACTCACCACACACAGGCACGATTTTGCTTGCTGAGGGATGGTAAGACTAAAGGGGGGTGAAAACCACAGCACTTAAATCCCATTTTTTTAAAGGAGAAACAGGCTCTCTCCTGAAGTCAGCACATGGCCCATGACCAGTCAAGGCTCACCCAGCAATGCTACAGAGCGAGAGTAATTCACAGCTCCATTAGTAAGAGCAGCCCAGACAGCTAATGGCAAGCTGGCACAGACAGCATCCTCTGCGTTCCTCTGATGCCAGACAGGATTAGTGCTGGCTTTGCAGGGACACCACCTCCTCAGTGCCTCTGCCAGCCTCAAATATTGACCCAGCCTCCAGGGAATGAGCTCCCATCAGGTAAAGTCTCATTATATATTTCTGACTGCATCAAAGCAAGTCTTTGAGAGTGAATTTAATGAGGATCATGTCTGAGACCCAAGTCACTTACCTACTTACTCTTTTCTTTATTAAAATTTGCAAGAGAAAGGGCCTAGATATTAGCCAGGATTTTCAACTCAAATTTTTAAAAAGATAACAGCTCCAAAAACTGCTCAGCAGTATCCTGCTTGCCTGTAGGATCAGCAGGTCTCTCCAAGACCACCCCATATACCCTAATTATCAGCCTGGCTTTTCCCATCTCCCAGTGCCCCATGACCTTACCTTGCAAAGTGCTGTGTTCCATACAGAAGGAGAGCTGGTGGGTGCTGCAGCTGCCAGAGAATGTCTGAGCATCTATCCAAGGCTTCAGGAATCACCTGCTTTCAGGAGGAATGCCACAAGGAAGGTCACAGTCGAAGCACACACAGACCTCTGACACGTGGGGATCCCTGGGGCTCTCTAGGCACTGAGACCTCAGCCAGGTGTGCCCAGAGCCCAAAGTCTGGGTTTAGAAACCAGCTTTCCTGAGCTGCTCCAGGGGTTTCCAATCTCTCACATTATCTCTTCTTGACAAACTGATGTACAGAGATAGATATATCCTGTCCAGCATTAAAATCTTGTCTCCAGCATGAGATTTTGCAGTCTGTGCTCCCTGAATCACACAGAGATGTTTGTACCTGTGATGCTTAAAACCAGCAGGATGGTAAAAATGCAGGGTTTCCCCAGCCCAGGGCCCCGGCAAGCCTGCTTTGCCCCCCATACAGCCCCCACATGCTAAAAACATACTTAATAGCTGTGCATTAAAATAAAGAACTCACAAACAGATCGCACCACATTGCATTTGCCACAAGGCAAAGTGCTCAGCAGCACTGTACAAACTGTCCTGCAAACAGCACAAGGAAAAGTCTTTAAGCACTTGTAGAAGGCCAGGAAAGTATGTCCCAGCTCCAGAGCTGTGTCCCAGACAGTGTAAATATGCTGCTATTTGAGAGGGCAGACTGATCTCACAGAGGACAAATGCCTGTGAGGAGTGAGCTAATGATGCTGTTGGGCAAACGATGGCAGAGAAAGCCCCAGGTAGCTCCAAACCCACCAGGGCAGGGGGGTGAGAAGGGGGGTCCCTCAGGCCCTTCACACAAACGAGGATGCACAAGGACATCAGGGAGACTTTTCAGAGCAGTCTGTCAGGAATCTGGCCAGCTCCACAGGCATTTGTGCACCATACCAAGCACCATGTCTTTGGTGTGAGTCTGATCAAGCCCATTCTCCCCACATGAAGAGAAGACTGACAGGTTAACAGCACAGGCAATGCTGAGCTACAGCCATGCCTAAGTAACATTAATAGATTAGTTTCCCTTTGTATCCCAAATGTCAGCCCTTCAACTAAGCCTCTATTCTGCTATGCCTTAGAACACAGACAATCTACCAAAGTGACAGTGAAAAGAAAGGAGAATTTCCTCTTCCTCCTAGCCTGGTTTCTCCCACAAGGCACAACAGTGCTTCTCCTGTCTCAATGCCAGCTTTCATCCCTGAGAGTGCTTTCAGACCATTCTTCTTTTGACAACAAACCTGCTGAGCAATTTGTGTCTCTCTTTGTCCATCTAATGTTACTATTCAAACACGGGGCCAGGACATCTGGGTGAAAGGATTTTTCTTCTTCTGGGAACAATAGGCACTATTCTCATGAGCACTGGCAGTCACAGTTAATATCTCTGCCCTGGCCCTGTGCAGACCTGGTTGTGCTCTCCTGAGGTGACAGACACCATGGGAAAGTCAGGAACAACCCAACAGTGGGAACCACAGGCTTTGGGGCAGCAGTTATGTAAATTTTACCCCAGGTTTGTGGGCAAATTGATCTAGTGATGCAATGAGGCTGATGCTCCAAAGGATGCAAGCATGTGGCCAAATTGTCTCTGGAAACATGTGAACCATCACAGCCCAATAAATTCAGAGAAGAAAGCAGCATGGACAACATATGAAACAGAATAGAGGCTTGTAATCAGTTGTCCATCCTCTTCCTCTGTCTTCCTCCATGTAAGGAGCCATTGACTCCAGCACCTGGCTGCAAGTGCATCATCTGTGTTGCACCCCTTCAGCAGGAGCTCCAGAATTGCTCAGACCTCCACATATTTTTAGACCAACTAAAAGATCTCTCAAAATCCATTAAAAAAAAAACAAACCTGGATGCAAAAATGCAATATACCAGAAATACTTAAACGCAACTATTTACTTCAATTATAAAAAAGAGAAAGCACTGGGAAGCCCAGTTTGTGCAGTGCAGGAACTGGGAATGGCCTTGGCACAGTCCCTGTGCTGGAGCAACTCCATCACTGCCAAGGGCAGTGCTGGATGGTGCCTGTGAGTGGCAGTAAGTGTTCCTGGACAGAGAACTGGAGCACTTGACACATCTGTGTCCTGTCACTGCCTCTGATCCATTGGAGTTTTGCTGTGCCGGAGGGCTCTGGAGAAGTGCTGCAAACCCCTTGGACTCCACTGCACATAGGAATGTGGAGGAAGGACTGGAGATCTTGGAGAATCACCCTGGAGAACTCCTGTTGCAGAAGAGAAGCACTTATGTGGGCTTTAGGACCAAGTGATAAGGTCATACTCAGTCCACAGCAACCAAACAAGCACTCCCTTACCTTTAGCTCACAAATGTTAGAGGCCATGGGCTGGAAGTCAGAATTCCTGGGCTCAGGTAAAAGCAAAATATTGTGCAAGGGGGAAACTCACTTAGATTGAGAACTTCTTGCTATGGGCACAGGGCAACCTCTAGGGAGCAAGAGACTGCTCACCTCCTGGCAATTGCTCCCTTGCTGAAGAGAAGGAAGGCTATGGGGAGGCCTTTACACTATGGACAGCACTGAAAGTAATAGGGATGGGGTCATGCTCCAACAGAAATTGCTCCCTCCCATTAAAAGGGAGTGAAATCTTTCCACCTGCGGAGCCTAGGAAAGATTTTCTTCTAGCAGGGCAGAGGGAAAAGGGGAACAGAACAGAGTGGAAGATTACCAAAATTATTAGACCTTCTTGGGGTGCCCTCACAGTCAACTCACTTAGTGAATGTATGAAAACACAAAGCTTCTTGAGAGAAGCCCTTGTTCCCCTCAGCAGCCCAAACCTCTCCACTTCCCATAAAACAGAGACCACATCAGCACCAAGACCTGGCCACCAAACAGCTGTCCAAGAGTTACAGCCCCTTCTCTGCTTCTGGGAGAGGTGGAGATGTGGGATCAGTTGGGAGGGGCTGCTGTCAGCTGGTCCTTACTGGTCTCACAGTGGGGTCCTTCCCAGCCGTGGCACTCGCAGCGGTAGCTCCCCGGCCCAAGGATGCACACGCCCTGGTTCATGCACGGGTTGGGCTTGCACAGGTTCACGGGGCTTTTTGCTTCTGCAACAGACACAAGCAGAAGAACACGCTCAGGCACATCTGGAGTATTATTAACTAGGATAAATATTCATCAGGAATGCTGCAAAAAATGTCATCAAGGCCTAATGGGACTGGAAAAACACATTAACATGGCATAGGGTACAAGCCACAAGCCTGTCTTGACACTTGAACCTAGAGAACAGAACGGCTTTGCTAGGTGTCCTCATCTGGAGGAGAATACTCCTAGTAAAGCTCAAAAGAGGGACATCATGATAGGCTGCATACCACAGAAAAGCAACATGGAGCGTCTTCAGAGGTGTGAGCACCCCCAAACTCCCCACATCCAGACACAGGCAACACACAGCAAGACACGTGCCCCGCTCTAACAAGTTCACAGTCCCAAATGCCACTGAAGTTCTAACCTCACTTTGCCCCAGAGAGGACAGAAGTTTCTACTAGACAAGAATAAGGAGAAGTTGCCAGCTGGGAAGTGAGGATGGCATAGAATGGAAAACAACACAGGGAAAATTTCTGGGGTTCTTTCCTAAGAGGTTTGAGAGAAGCCTGCAAGTGCAGCCCAAGTTATTAGCCCTGTTGTTATGAAGTATGTGACAGCTTTCCCACAACAGAGGCCAGCTGTCAGCAGCGCTGGCAGTGTTCCACACTGCCTTGCTGCCAATACATTAGGTTAAGTAGCAGCATCCCAGAGGGATTTGCTTCCAGTCTGCTGGCAACACCACCGCAGTGTTGGTGAGGGTGTGAAATTCCTCTGCTCAACAACTAGTGGTGTAGAGCTGCTTGCCTTACTCTTTGCTCCAGGGTAGAAAAATCCCAGAGGGAATAGAAAAAAGGGAAGAAGAAAGAATACAAATAACATCCCCTATCTGTCAGGGAGCTTTCTCTACAGCTTAACACATGCTGTGCTTATTCTCCCTGTACAGATACGTGCACATCAAGTCTCAACCTACACCAAACATTGGCAAAATTATAATTTTATTTTATTTTCTTGACAGTCCAAGATCCAAGACATCTCAGTCTTTAGGTCCAGTTGAGTTTATAGGGAGCCACGCTGAGTTCAAAAACATTTTTGTCCCCATGGGACATCTCAGATGGTGTCCTGCCTGATAGTGTATCCCCAAGGATGGACACTTCCACTTTCACTGGGCTGGAAGAGCCACTGGCAATGAAAGCCAGATCTCTTGGACACACCACTCATCTTCCAGCCTCTGCCATTCCCCAGGGAGCTGTTCCACGGTGCTCTGCTCTACATGGCATGTGTCCATCACATCTCTCTAGGGCTGCTTCATGGCATAACCTCACAGTCCCTGCTTTGGGGAATCACTGAGCCCCAACACCACTTCCCTGAACTCAAGCCTGCTGTCAACACACCTTAAATAAAATTCTTGCACTTTGATGATCCCAAGAACTTGCATTTCCATTAATCAGATACATATCTATTTAATGCTTGGGATCTTTTCTCCTAAACGGTGGGTCCTTTTTTTCTGGACTCTTTTCAGGTGAGCCTCAGAATTAAAACCATATTTCAGGTATCCAGAGGCAGGGTCTGTTTCTCAAATACTTTTATCATGAGTCATAAATTTTTAGAAGTCCTTTGACAGACAATGATTCTGTTATTAAGCCTTAGACTTGGGAGAAGAAGACTGAGTGAAGGGCTTATCTTTATATCGCCCTTGGTCCCAGCCTATCTAGTACAAACAGTGATTACCTGCAAAAGAAATGAAAGTAGCAATTCAGTCTCAGGAAATGATATGTTATTACCCTGACTCATTGAACCTTGCTGTCTCTTCCCCTTCACCCCTGGTATTTTAGCTAATTTCAAGGTACACTACATCATTTTTCTAATAACACAGCTAAAAGTACCACTGCCACAGAAACATACTGAAAAGCTCCAGGTAGGAACCATCTGCAGAGCCTGCCAGGAGAGCGCTCCTCACCCCAAAGACATGATGCTGTAGCCCCTTCTAAGACTGAAGGAGATACAGGCTTGCCCAGAGATGAAAAGGACCTCTGTGCTGAAGCTCAAACACACTTCTCCTTTTGATCTTATGAACATGTTGAAACATAACAAAAGCAAATGGCTAGATGTTAAACTCAGGCTATTTTGAATGAGAAAACAAGGCATGGTATTTCAACTCGGAGCACCTTCACCACCACTGTCTGAAAACTAGGGCTGCCATCCTTTTGAAAAGCTGATTTCCATCCAACACAGGCACTCACACTCAGCACGCAAGGGTTTCAAACTTAGTATTAGAATAAGTTTTTTTCCCAGCTGAGGACGGGCACTCAGGATTCAGAGTTTTGAAGAAAGTGCACCTTTCCTTCCCCCCTCCCCCCCTCAAGGTTTTTATATTAATATTTGAAAATTCTTCCCTTCCACTTTAAAGATAAGGATTTGGTCCTACAAATGAGATTAATTAATTAATCTGGAGGCCTAGTTTAGCAGTTTGCAGGCTTCAAAATGGACAAATTCTAAGAATAAATACTGGGCAACACAAAATCTTGAAAGCCTACACAATAATTTTAGTAGTGGGGTATTAAGGAGAAACAGGAGTGACGAGGTTACAGACTCACCACCTTGCAAAGACCTGGTCACAAACCTGTTCAACAAGAGAGCAGAGACCTCACTCAGGGACCAGCACAGAAATGTGCTCCATTAAGCCCTTCCCAGCAACACTGCAGGGGTACAGTAACACAGAGTACATTCTATAAATTTAAAGCAACTTCAGAAAAAGAGATTATTTTTCTTTCAGAGAAAGCAAAACCTAGATCTAGCAGGACTGGAAAGAGCCAGTCACACTATGCCCACTCTCACCCACTGGACTGAACCTTAGGAAACTTGGTTACTATTCCTCTAGGATTGCTTTGGACAGTCATCAGATCTGTGTATCATAGTTTCCCCATCTCTAAAATGCAACAGATAGTATCAAGCTCAGTCAGTAAAGCATCAGAAAACCTGCAATAGCAGCAGCTGGTAGCACTGACATAGAAAGTGAGGACTGGAGGCTCTCCTACCTTCACAAATCCTCTCGATGATAAGGTCTTGGTAATACTGCAGGTCTTCATAGGAGGAGATGTGGACCAAGTAGTTGGGAGACCCAACAACTCTCAGCAGTGTGTCCCTCTGTGCGTCCCCAATGGCAACCACAAACACCAAGATGCCATTGTTCCTGAGCTGCTGAGCTGGGGCAGCTGCATCCTGCATGCCATGTCCGTTGGTGAGCAGCACCACCACCTTATTGACACCAGGTCTTGCTCCCTTCTGCACTGTCATTACATCACTGTAAACATGCAGCAAGGCACTGCCAGCAGAGCCTGAGTCCCCAAGGAAAGGCACCTGGTTGATGGCCTGGAGAACAGCAGAGTTACTTGTGTGGGTGTCCAAAGCAAAGGCAGTGTGAGCTGTGCTGCCATAGATCACCAGGGCAATTTGGGTGACATCCCGGTTGATGACGAAGTGCAAAGAGCTGCTCCTGACAAAGCGCCTCAGATGCAGAAAGTTCTCCAGGCCAACTCCAGACGAGGCATCCACAGCAAATACCAAATCAAGAGACTGGGCCTGGCAGCCTGTGGAAAGCAGCACAAACATGGTATCTCTCAGAATATGTATGTACTCCTTTCTTACTGAAAAACAGCAGTGGGAGGAAATCGTGGACAAAATTGAACACTGCTGATCACTGACTGTGAAGAGCGATCTGTGTCTCTTTCACACCCATAGGTAGAGAACCATCACAAAAATCACCCATGGAAGGCTAGTCCCTGGATCTGTGACTGACCAACCAAACAACGGCATTCGTTCTTCTGTCCTTTCCTCCTCCCTGATGGAATTCAGGACACCTCTCCATGGTTTGGCAAACTCATCCCACAGTGCCCATACTGCAGTCTTACCTTCAGGATTGCCCACACTGCATATTTTTCTCTGCAGCTCTGGGATCCTGTTGAACAGGTCCTGGGGGTCCGAGTAGACAATGGTCTGCTGTGGATTGCCAGTCACCTCAGTCAGCTCTGCTCTCATGAAGTTGCTGCCTACACCGATCAGGAAAAGATTTTGGTCCTTTGCATACTTAGTGGCTTCTGCCACCGAATCCTGGGACTTGGAGTCAGTGAGCAGGACAACCACACGTGGGAGATCATCCTGCACATCTGCAAAGACTGGGGTACTCCTAAAACCGTGCTGTGCAATGTACTGCAGAGCTCTGCCCGTCAGGGCTCTTCCTCCACTGAAATCCAAGGCATCAACACTCTTCATGAGACTGAATGGGTCCTTGTGTTGGCCCAATTCAATGGGTATCCTGACATTGTCATCGTACTGGGCCACCCCCACGCTCATTGGTGAGTCCTGGCCCACCATGGCTTGAAGGAATCTCTTGAGGAAGGCCTTGAAGCGCAGGAACCCTTCCAATGTGACCCCTGCTGAGCTGTCTATCAGGAAAAGGAGATCCACGCTGCACTCTAGGCTCAGCTTTGCTGCTGGAAAGGGAGAAGGCAATTAGTCATTTGCAGGGCAACCCCAGCTGGGGCCTGCTGGAAGCCCTGTGGAGAGGGGACATCATGTCCAGTAACCCAAACATTTTCCCACTCATGTCATGAGCTGGAGGACAAATGTGCCAGGAGCAGGCTTTATTTTGGTTGGATGCCATACAAGCCTTTAGAGACAGGAAACATCTGTGGGAATTCATGAACTTTTGAATGGCAAACTTCAAATCAAAAATGATAACTCCACCTTCTTAGTGCTGGTGGCACTTAGTGGCAAAACTGAGTGGGCAAAACATTCTGAACATACACACTCACAACACTGGAGAAAGGAGAGAGTCCTAGCACCAGACCCTCACCTGTAACACCCTGAGACATTTTGAAGTGGGAGTCTTGGTTCTGGGGAAAGTAAGTACAAGGCATTTTCTAATGATCAGGACCTTTTGGCTTTCTTACATTGAACCCCCCAAATCAGGAGCTCTTGCTGGACCCATGTGTGCAGGGAGGGGACCAACAGACACACCCATGTCTCTCCCAGTGTCTCTGTTCTTCTGATCACATGGCACCTGCATTTAGACACAAAGGCAGCCATGCCAGGGTGAGACTGTTAATATTGGTGCTCTCCATATCCACACAATGTCTGAACAGCAGGACCCAGTCACCAGGCCTGACACAGTAGTGATTAGCATAAGAGTAAAGTCAGCCTGTCTTCTGGAGAAAACCCCAAAGACAGTGGTCCAACCGCAGCTGTCCCCATGGTGGCACAAAGGCCACCACAAAGGCAGGACACAACTGAGAAGGAAGGAGACAGCACAGGCTCACACCTACCACAGTGGATATCTCCTCCATACCCCAGCAGACAGAGGCAGTGGTACCTGTCCAGTCCCTCTGGGACACATGTGCCACCATTCTGGCATGGCTGGGAGTCACAAGGGTCTAAACAGGACCAGGGAAGAGAAACACAGGGAGTCAGCAGGGAGCCTACCCCTCCCTATCCTCTGCCAGCGTGAGCATCACCATTAGTGGAAAAAGGGTCACAGCTCTGCCCCTCTTGCTACAGAGTTTGAACTAACATAGGGCCATGTGTACCCTCACTTCTATGCAATTTCCTTTTGGGATGGCTCTCCAGCAAGCTATCATAAGAAAGCAAACCAGACTGCGATTTCATTTGATGTGAAACAATGCCAGTGATACCATATTCATATAAACAGAGAATTGCTAAAGGTCCTGCAGCCCTGCCAGACTTACAGCAGCAATGAAGGTGTCAGGGTATGGCTGCTTCTTGGACAGTGTTGTACTGATAAACAAAACAAAGCCACTGTCACGTGAACTTGCAAAAAAGGACTGAAGGACCACAGCTATTTCTACAGCCACAAAAACAGGCTGGTGATCAGCATGTGTCAGGCTCCCTGTTAACCTGTTGCTGCTCACAGTACCAACTGGCTGAAGGCATCACTGCATGTTCCTCCAGCTGGAGAGCAGTGACTCCCTGCAGGCACTGGGAAGCAGTGCAAGACTCTGCCTCTGGGACATGAGCAGATGAGGATTCACTGGCTCCTCAAGTGGAGGAGAAATTACTGGGAGCCATTTCAATCCAAAAGAACTCTGGTCATAGACACCCACGAGAAAAAAAATGCATTAAATATCTACTGATCACAGTCTCTCACCCAGAACAAAATTTTTGAGAAGGGAAAGCAAACCCCTGTCTTTTTGTTCTTTAGTTACCACCTTTCCTGCTTCATGAATTAAAATTTTGGAAAAGCAAACTCCCACCTGGACATACAGTTCGGAAGCATCTGGACGGGTGTTTAATCAAGACTCGCTTCCACCTGAAACAGGAAGAATAAGACCTATCGTGAATTTAAAAATTGACAAGGTGCCTTCAAGGTGGACCTTACCGTGTTTTCAATGGAACAAGTTTTCCTTTGAAAACACAGGTTTTCAAAACAAGTACTTAAAAAAAAGTAAATTCCAAATGAGGAGGCAAAACGAAAACCACAATTTCATCAAATCTACCTTTTGTTTTTGAATTCAACTGTAATCTTTACATTTAAAGATTATGGATGTATTTTTAAGACTCAAAAAAATTATTTTGTTTGCTTGCTTGATCAGCCAATAATCACAGCAGAGACTCTTCCTAGGAGTAGAGACCACGTTTGCATCAGTCTTCTGAAAGATCTTCATCTCAGTAAAGAGTCAAGGTCAGATCAAAGTCTCATTACTGTATCTCTCATCTCGCAGCCCCATCATTTTTAGAGATGTGGGTGTCCAGCTCACCTGATGAAAGGGCACAGTGAAGCCTGCACTGCATTGGGCTGCTTTGAGCCTTTCCAGCACACGTAGTTGCCAGCCAGCTCTTTCACAGTCTCCAGGGTCCTGCGTTCACAAGGGTGGGACTCAACTTTGCAGCCTGTAGCAAAGTAAAAGGCAAACTAGCATCGATTGCCTGAAAATACAAAGGCTGTGAGAGCAGACAACCATTTTTGACTACCTGACAACAACAGACCAGGCAGAGGTTCCAAGGGCCTTCATGATACCCCAGAAGAGAAGTTTCTCATCGAAAAACTCAGCATCCTACTCCACTTTCTGGGGAGCTAAGTATTCAGCCTTCTTTGCTTTGCTATAAATCTCACACTGCTGAGTTCAGCGTTCAATGACAGTGTTTCAGCCCCTTTGGTGCCTTTATCATTCATGTGTTTGATTTTCTGCTACCTCTGGACCACTCTAGTTCTATGCTTTGTAACTCCTGCAAACCCTGGGTGTCTCCCCTTAACATACAGCCAAGTCCATTAGAAAATTTAACACAACCACATTTTTCCCTCTATCACCTGTCACATGAGCAAAAGCCAATATCCTCATTTTCAGAGGAGAACCAGGATGCAGAAAGATTTAGGATTCTGCAGCTTGGAAGTATTTGGAGAACATACCATCCAGTCTGGGCACCAGAAGCTGGTTACCTCAAAGTGTAACACCTGCTAATTCCCCTGCATGCCTCCTGACACTGCCTCATCTTCCCCACTCAGTGCCATGGTCCAAGCTAAAAGCACAGGCATGGAGGTGGGGCCAGCAGGGTCACCTGGAGCAGTGGCAGTGCAGACAGGGTCACTCAAGGTGCTGAAGAGGCCGTTGGCAGCATCAGCAGCATCTCCAGCAAAGAGCAGGTGCCGCTCAGGGGGATCACTGGCCAGCACGTGCAGCTCCTCCCACCTGCCGAGCAAGGCACAGGTCAGCTGCGCAGTCTCCCCCACAAAGAATTACGAATCAAAACCAATCCTGTGCAACAAACAGAGAGTTGATGCAAAACCATGGCACTCTTCAGTTTCCAAGATCCTGGTGTGTTTAGTCTCGGGCAGTAGCGCAGTTTTCTTCATCAACTCTAGTGCTCCTTCTACATCTGCCACCAAGTCAGTGTTTCCTCCATGCCTGTATTACCCCAAAAATTCCCTTTTGTCATGGTTTAAGTATGGTAGTCCCCAATTTAGTGGTCCCACTGAAACCAGGCCAGCACTTGCTTCCCCCTCTCACCTCCAGCTAGAAACATGAAAGGCAAAGATCATGGGTTGAGATAAGAACAATTTACTGGGAACAGAAACAAGATGAGAAATCAAGCAGTAACAGTAGCAATAACAATATTAATAACAAAAGGTTTAAGACAAAAACAATTTACTTGGAAAGTCTGTCTCAATACTGACTGTTTTGTCCACCACACTTTCTGCCCTCCTCAGAAGGAAGGAATCCCCTTTCTCTCGGAAGGGAGAGAGTCCCCTTCCCCTGCCCCTGCCAATGATAACATGGTGTGGATTATCTCCCAGACACACCCACAGCCACACTCCCTCAGCTACAGCAAAAAGAAAACTCAAAAAAACCCAACTCAAACCAAATCAAACAAAAAAAATTTTAAACCCTCCCCCAAAAAAACCAAAACAAAAAACCCAAACAAACAAAAAACCCAAAACCCAAAACCAAACAAAATCAAAACCAAAACCCAAACAAAACAAAAAACAAACAAAACCAAACAAAACCAAAAAAACTCCAACCAACCAAACAAAAAAAAGCCAAAAACCCCAAACCACCAAAACTCTGTCCTGGCAAAAACTAGGACACCTTTTCTCTTTCCAAAACTCATATCTAGCCCAAGATGACCCCTCACTCCCCAGGACTTGCCATTTGGCTAGCTGGGCATCGACTTCCCACTCTGGAAAGTTTCTTACCTTGGAAACTTGATTCCCACTGCAAAAACTGTGATGTGTCTCTCCTTCACCTGCATTGCAGGCAGTGCAGTGCTGCCCTGGGACTTTCCATCCGAAATGATGATCAGGATTTCAGGGACACTTGAGTTTCTGCCACCAGGGAAACCCTTGTGGAGAATATACTTCAGAGCCTGACCTGTCTCTGTGCTCCCACCTCTAGAAAGCAAGGAGATATAATCAGAAAAGAAGAAACCCAAATTCCTCCCCTGCTACTGAATTTACCATTTGGGTTTCAAATTTTTACCCTCTGGTAATGGGAAATGTAGCCTATTTCTGCTGGTTGCCACACAACATATCCATGGGGATGTCTAATTCTGTCATTCTTCTCATCTTCTTACCCACATGTCCCATCTATTTACCCTTATCTCCCTCCTCTCCAACCCAGAGTCATCTCCAAGAGACTTTTAACACACAGCAGAGAGCGTTTCTGCAATTGGTGCAGTAACCAGAGCTCTTGGATATTTGAATTTTATTTCCAGCTTTGACAAATATCTCTACAGCTTCTGTTTTTCCATCTGAAAATTGTGGTCATTTCTTTAAGTGTCATCTTGGACCAAAGACAATGGAGTCAGACTTGAGCACTGATCCCAGGTCCTTCCCCACAAGACTCCCTCTTGCCTGGCCCCACAAAAGCTGTTTGTGGTGGTGGAAGGAACCATGTACCTCTTGGCAACTTTCTTATTCCCCGGAGAAGGGAATGTTCCTGAGGTATAAACCAATTAGTTCAATGCCACCAATCCTTTCGGTAGCAAAGTACTATACCCACAGCACGACTCGGGTGCCAGAAGGGGCACATTCCAGCAGTGCCATAAATCAGCAGGTAAAATGGGCTGCTGCTAAGCATTAGGAAATGGCAGGCCTCAAGCCATTCAGCTGTGCAATAACTCCCATGGAAAAGCAACCTTGAATGCAGCATAAGTAGAAAAAAAGATATAAAGCCAGAGAACAGCTTTAGTCAAAGATGCTTTAGAAATCCTGAGACTCACTTCTTGTGAGATGATTAAAGAATAGGATTTGTTGACTGCTGGATGCCCCCTTAACCTGAGAGTCTGATTGCCCTGCTGAGCCTGTAGACACTGGAGCTGTGTCTGGGACGTACTGTTGCGCATCAGCACAAAGCCTGGGGAAACACAAGAGAGGTCCCTTGGCAATAGAGTGCATCCAGGAGAAGGGATGCTGGCTGAAGGCAGGGCTGTGGCCAGTGTCTGCACAGCAAGATGCATGGAGATGGCATTCTGTCAGAGACTGAAATGGTTCATGCCTTAAACATCATTATGAAGTTTTGCTCATTATGCCAACACTATATAAAGAAGCTGCAATCACCCAATCCCACCCCTCCCTGAAGATGCCTGACTCAAGCTGTGGATTGTGAGTTAAACCGTCAAAGAGAATTTGTGTAAGATAACAGTGACACTATTGTTCGATTGCCTCATCTCTAGGGACAAGGAAACAAGACTAAGGGAGAAGAATGCATCCACAAGAAAGCCAAACCCAGCAGCTGTCCTGAAAATCACCTCTGGCTGGGCTCAGCCTGGTGGAGGCCATACGCCACAAGCTCATCTGCTGAGGCCAGGTATGCACACACTCCCCCAAAACCAAGAAGGGAGGAGGAGAGTTCTGGGGTGTGGTGTGACCTCTGGTCAGAGGCTGTGAACACCCAACCTCCCTCACACAAACTGGCTCAGCTGTAAAACCCCCCACCCAGGGAAGGCCACATCCGCAGGACATTCATACAAGGGGCAGCTGAGGAGGTGTCGTAACCCATCAAAGACCTCCAAAGCACTCCCCCAAAGCAGACTCATTGCTGAGGCCTTGCAGCAGAGCACTGCACATGATGCAAAGCAATGCAACAGATCCAGAGTCTGTGCAAGAGACAGTGTCAAACTTGTCCCCCGCCAGGGGAGGTACCTGGGCATTCCCACCCAGCCCAAGTGTACACCAATCCGCTGAACTCCATGTTTGCAGGGATCCCTCACCACCAAGAAGCCCCATTGGAGGGCATCAATGGGATGCCACTGGGATCCATGGAGCAGTGAGGTTTTCTACTTAATCAGTCTTTGTCACTCTTTCTCATCCCCCACCTCTTTTTTACTTCTTTCTCTTTCTTTCTCACCCGCTCTCTCTCTCTGTCTCATTTACTGGTAAATAAAACCCATACAGCTGACTTTGGCCTCATTTGCACCTTAATTTGGGCAGAGGCATTTCTGATCATTTTAATAACCGGATCATAACAAGAGGCTAGAAGCCCACAAGCCCAGGGGCTGCTCCATGCTTCTTCCAGTGGGATGGGCTGTGGAAGGGGTGCTGGGTGTGGCCCTTTGTGACACAGGTGCGTCATGTCAGGGCCCTGTGTGATGCGGGACATTGTGGTGCCCAGAGGCCATTGTGACATGGCAGAGCCCTGCCCCACCCTGCCAGGGATGTACCTAAGGGGCACAGAGCCCTGGGGTGCCCAGTTTCATGAGAGCTTCTCTCTCAGGAGGAAGCAGCTCCCGGGACCTCCGTGTGCCAGACGAGGTCGGACATGGAGGAGGACAAGGTGAGCCCCAGCTCCCAGTCCCCCAGCCCCTTGCCCAGCTGGCTGGAAAACCAGGCCCTCAGTGGGCAGTGGCTGGGGGCAGGCGGCAGCTCAGACCTGTCCCTGTCGGACACTGAGGAGGAGTGGGCCTTTGGCCACATGGATGAAGGATGGGAATATGACCTGGATCAAGAGCTTTCCCAGTGGGGAGAGGTTACTGGTCAAGAGCTTTGCCTCTGGGAAGAAGTTACAGTCCAAGAGTTTTATCAATGGCAAGAAGACACGACAGTCCAGGAAGTTTCCCCATGTGGAGTTCTGAGACACCAAGAGCTGCACCAGAGGGAGGCAGGTGTGACAGTCCAGTGGGGAGATGGCACACAGCAAGAGCTGTACCACTGGGAAGAAAGTGTGACAGTGCAAGAGCTCTACCACTGGGACGAAGAGGATGGGACCTATCACGAGCTGTCCCAGTGGGAAGAAGATCTGATAGGCCAAGAGCTGTCCCAGTGGGAACAGGAGGGATACCAGGAACTCTCTCCTTTGGAAGATGTGCGAGGCCATCCGCACATGGACCAATGGGGAGAAGGTATCAGTTCTAAGTTCTGGGACAAACCCTGGCACCCAGAGAAGGATGAGGATGCCCAGACTTGTGCCCAGGAGACCCCTGGCTCTCCCAGCAGCGTGGGCTCCCAGGTGGCAGGAGAGGCAGCCCCTGAGCTGCCCAGCGCCTCTCCTGCCCCAGGGAGTCCCACGGAGGATGGGCTGGCAGCTGCTGCTGCTCCAGCTGGAGCTGCTGAGGAGGAGGAGCCCCCCAAGCCTCTGCCTCCCCAGGTGGAAAACGCACCCGGTTCTCCTGCCCTCAGGGAGGAGGTGCCATCAGCAGGGACAGAGAGCCCAGGCCCTGCTCCACACAGCCCTCCAGACTGCAGCCAGGCACTGCTGGACTTAGCATGGGATATCTGCTGTGAGGTGGTGCACCAGGCTGTGCTTGAAATCCCGGGATCTGGCCAGCAGCCCCAAGAGCAGAGGGACCCGGAGCAAAGCACAGCTGCAGAGCTGGAAGCAGCAGCTCCAGTAGGAAGGGAAGAGAGCCCGAGCTCTGCCCTGCACAGCCCCTGCCGTGCCCCCAGCCCCTCGCCCAGCCCACTGGGAGCCCAGGCCCTCAATGAGCAGCAGGAGGAGGCAGATGCGAGGTCACTCCTGGCAGAGGAAGAGGTGGAGGAGGGGGCCTTGGCTGAGGAGTCTGAGCTTTCTCAGTGCCAAGATGATGAACATATAGAGCTGTCCCAAGGAGAAATCAACAAATACCAAGAAGGGTCCCAAGGAGAAGCTTGCCCTGAGCAGGAGCTGTCCCCAGGAGATGTTGGTAAAGACCAGGAGGGGCCCCAAGGGGAAACCTGCATTGAGCAGGCACCATCCCTAGAAGAAGATGGTAGCCACCAGGAAGGGTCCCAAGGGGAAGCCTGCAGTGAGCACGAGGTGCCCCAAGCAGAAGAAGTCAGTAGGAACCAGGAAGGGCCCCAAGGGGAAGCCAGCATTGAGCAGGAGCTGCCCCTAGAAGAAGATGGTAGCCACCAGGAAGAGTCCCAAGGGGAACCCTGCCCTGAGCCAGAGCTGTCCCCAGGAGATGTAGGTAGAGACCAGGAAGTGCCCCAAGGGGAGGCCTGCATTGAGCAGGAGGTGCCCCAAGCAGAACAAGATGGTAGCTACCAAGAAGGGTCTCAAGAGAAAGCCTGCAGTGAGACAGAGATGTCCCCAGGAGATGTTGGTAGAGACCAGGAAAAGTCCCAAGGGGAAGCCTGCCCTGAGCAGGAGCTGTCCCCAGGAGATGCTGATAGAGACCAGGAAGGGCCCCAAGGGGAAGGCAGCATTGTGCAGGAGCCATCCCTAGAAGAAGATGGTAGCTACCAGGAAGGGCCCCAAGGGGAAGGCAGCATTGTGCAGGAGCCATCCCTAGAAGAAGATGGTAGCTACCAGGAAGGGCCCCAAGGGGAAGGCAGCATTGTGCAGGAGCCATCCCTAGAAGAAGATGGTAGCTACCAGGAAGGGCCCCAAGGGGAAGGCAGCATTGTGCAGGAGCCATCCCTAGAAGAAGATGGTAGCTACCAGGAAGGGCCCCAAGGGGAAGGCAGCATTGTGCAGGAGCCATCCCTAGAAGAAGATGGTAGCTACCAGGAAGGGCCCCAAGGGGAGACCTGCATTGAGCAGGAGGTGCCCCAAGCAGAAGAAGCCAGTAGGAACCAGGATGGGTCCCAAGGGGAGGCCTGCAGTGAGCAGCAGGTGCCCCAAGCAGAAGAAGCCAGTAGGAACCAGGATGTGTCCCAAGGCGAAGCCTGCCTTGAGCAGGAGCTTTCCCAAGCAGAATCCAGGATCTACTGGGAGGTATCCCAAGGGGAAGCCTGCACAGAGGAGGAGCCCTCTCTAGAGGAAGCTGTTATCTACCACGAGTTCATTGATTGGGATGAAAGCATCGAGTACCAGCTGTCCCTAGGAGGAACCCTGAGTAACCTAGAAGTGTTGGACTGGGAAGAAGGCCCAGAGAACAGGCTTTCCCAAGCACAAGGCAGTAGCCCCCAAAATCTCTCTGACTGGGAAGAATGCAGTGAGCATGAGCTGTTCCACAGAGATTTCAGTAGCTGCGAAGAAGTGTCAGACTGGGAAGAAGGCATGGAGCAAGGCCTTTCCCAAGAACTCTCTGACTGGGAAGAATGCAGAGCAGGAGCTGTGCCCCGGCGATGATGATAGAGGCCAGGAAGAGCCCCAAGGGGAAGGCAGCACTGAGCAGGCACCGTCCCTAGAAGAATCCAGCAGCAACCAGATAGGGCCCAAAGGGGAAGCCTGTCCTGAGCAGCAGCTGTCCCCAGGAGAAGCCAGTAGCCACCAAGAAGGGTCCCAAGGGGAAGCCTGCCCTGAACTGGAGCTGTCCCCAGGAGATGTTGGTAAAGACCAGGA
>VZRL01001768.1:3730636-3768578 GCA_013397895.1 Origma solitaria
CCTGCATTGAGCAGGAGGTGCCCCAAGCAGAAGAAGCCAGTAGGAACCAGGATGGGTCCCAAGGGGAGGCCTGCAGTGAGCAGCAGGTGCCCCAAGCAGAAGAAGCCAGTAGGAACCAGGATGTGTCCCAAGGCGAAGCCTGCCTTGAGCAGGAGCTTTCCCAAGCAGAATCCAGGATCTACTGGGAGGTATCCCAAGGGGAAGCCTGCACAGAGGAGGAGCCCTCTCTAGAGGAAGCTGTTATCTACCACGAGTTCATTGATTGGGATGAAAGCATCGAGTACCAGCTGTCCCTAGGAGGAACCCTGAGTAACCTAGAAGTGTTGGACTGGGAAGAAGGCCCAGAGAACAGGCTTTCCCAAGCACAAGGCAGTAGCCCCCAAAATCTCTCTGACTGGGAAGAATGCAGTGAGCATGAGCTGTTCCACAGAGATTTCAGTAGCTGCGAAGAAGTGTCAGACTGGGAAGAAGGCATGGAGCAAGGCCTTTCCCAAGAACTCTCTGATTGGGAAGAATGCAGTGAGCATGAGCTGTACCATGGAGATATCATTAGCTACCAAGAAGTTTCTGAGTGGGAGGAGTTCATTGGCCAAGAGGTTTCTGAAGAGGAAGACTCCTTTGGACAGGAGGTATCCAAAGGGAATGGTAAGGGACCCTTTCTGCAGTTGAACTGGGAAAATGACAGTGACCAAGATCTCATGCAGGAGAGCTGGGAACAGAGCATTGGGTTCAAGCCCTTGCTGCAGGAGGAGGATGAGTGGGATGAAGTGAGCGTCCTCGAGCTCTGTGAAAAAGCAAACCTAGAGCAAAGACGGGGAGCTTTTGCAACAGACGGGCTCCCCGCACCTGTCCCTCGCGAGGCTTGGGTTGAGCCCCAGTCACTCGAGCTGTGCCCCCAAGGGCCACTCTGTGCCTCACCTCTCCCTCTGGAAGGCCAGGCTCCCAGAGGACACGTGGCTTCTCCCGCCTTCGAGGAGCAGGGGCCAGCGGCAGGGACACAGAGCCTGGTGCCTGTCCTGTGCAGCACCCCCAGCCCCTCAGCTGCCCAGCCGGGAGCCCAGGCCCTCAGTCAGCAGCTGGCTCCCCACAAGAAGCATCCCTCTCACCTCAGGCAGGTGCTGCACAGCCTCTTCTGCTGCCCCTGCCTGACACCACAGCCCCAGGATTAGGGCCTGCAGCCTGCTCCTGGGGGAGCTGCATGGGCTGCCTCGGCCTGGACATGTCCCCAGCTGCTTTGGAGCATCCCAAGCCAGTCTCCCCAAGACCAAATATTACCCGTGTGGCCAGTCCCAAACCAGTACCAGTGGGGGACACTTGGTGCCACGAGGCTCAGTGGTGAAGGTCAGAGAATCATCAGGGTGGGAAAAGACCTTGAAAGTCATCCAGTCCCACCGTTACCCTGGCAACCACCAGCAGCAGCCCAAAACCATGTCCCCGAGTGCCACATCCAGACGATGCTTGAACACTTCCAGAGATAGTGACTCTGCCACCTCCCTGAGCATCTTCTCCCAGTGCCTCACTACTCCACCACGGAACAATTCTTTCGAATATTTCATCTGAACCTCCTCCAGTGGAATCCAAGGCCATTTCCTCTCATCCTGAAAGGATTACTTGTGATCCTTCGGGATTTTATCAATGAGGAATGGCCACAGACAGGAGCTATTGCTCCTCCACTGCAGGAGTTTAAGGACAATGAATAAGAATTAAAGCAAGAATAATAAAAAGAAAACAAAGAATAAGAATAAACCAAGGAATATGAAAAATAAAAAAGGAGTAAGTTGATATAGAAGAAGAAATAGTAATAGTAGTAAATACTTTTAGAGGAAGAAGAAGAATAGGAATAAGAAGAAGATAATGAAAATGAAATAGTTGTAGTAGAAAATCATTATTATTATTAGTAGTAGTAGTAGTAGAATAATATCAAGTTAAAATACACATCCACATATCCTCTAGCATCACAGAATGGTTTAGTTTGGGAAGGACCCCAAAGATCGTCTAGCTCCAACAGATTCTCTCCTCCTCTCTTTCTCTCTCTCTGAGACCTCTTTCCTATTTCTTTCTATCTCTCTCCCTCACATTTCTTGTTAAATAAAATCCACATGAAATAAAATCTGTATGTTGTCATCAGATGCTCTCATTTGCGCCTTCATTTGGGCAGAGGCATCTTTCCCTAATCCAATCAGACACATTCTCTGCCCAGCCTGTCTTCATAGCGGAGGTGCTCCAGCTGTCTGAGGACTTCCATCACTCTCCTCTGAACTCCTTCTAACAGCTCCACATCCTTCTCATGCTGGGGACCCCAGACATGGATGTAGTGGTCCAGGTGGGGTCTCACAAAAACGGAGTAGAGCACCCCCTGCCAGAAGAGCTCCCTGGGCACTCCCACACAGCCCAAGTGTACACCAATCCACTGAACTCCATGTTTGTGGGGAACCCTCACCACCAAGAAGCTCCAATGGAGAGCATCAACAGGATGCCACTGGGATCCATGGAGCAGTGAGGTTTTCTACTTAATCTGTCTCTGTCACTCTCTCTCACCTACCACGTCTTTTTTACTTCTTTCTTTCCCTCTCTCTCTCATTTACTGGTAAATAAAACCCATACTGTTGACTTTGGCATATGGCCTCATTTGCACCTTAATTCAGGCATAGGCATTCAGATAATTTTAATAACTGAATCATAAGACATACTGGATGTTAACTGGGAAGGAGCCCCTCATGGCAGCAGATGCTAAAAATAAAGCAGAATGGAATAAAAAAGGGGAGTGCTGTATATACACAGAGGTCCAGGAGGAGAAAGACAAAGTGGGGTTATTTTCATGGGGCAAGGACTGTCCTGTCCTGCTTTTAGGATTTAACTTTAAATGATGGTCAGAGATGTGTACTCAAGACTGTGCTCCCCTTTCTATGTACCATGAAATGTCATCAAAATTATATATAAAACTATCATGTCTGTCATGCTGAGGCAGGAATGTCTACATTCTGAGACAAGCACTGAAGTTTTCTTTAAATGAAAGCCGTAGTTAACATAATGTAGCCATCAGAGAGGAAGTAGAAGATAGTCTCACCTCCGTCTTGCAAGATGAGGCTTGGTGGAATCCCAAGGTGGCTGGGTGAGATCACACTCAGCTGCCCCTATTCCCTACCTACCAGCCTCTCGTGGCACAGACCTGGTGATAATTAAGCCACTAGAGCAGAGTGAACATTTCCAACTGTCTTCTAATTCTGTCCAAGGAGTTGGACATCCATAAATAATTTCCTGTGTTTGCCCTTTATGCCTGCTTTTATTGCTGTCCAGAGCAATCCAGGGAAATCAAACCACAAGTGTCATGCCTTCCTTGGAGGATTCACATTCTCCTTTGTCTGCATTGACACAAACACACCTCATTTGCTTTCTGAACATCCATCCTTTGCCCTACCACCTGATTACTGATTTGCTTGCTCTAGAAAACCATTTCATCGTGCTCAAATTCACTCTTTTTCCATCTATCCTCCAATTTTCACAGAAACATTTTTCATTCTGTACTTGCCAGGCCTCTCTGCTTTGAACAACTTCTTCCTCTGCACTCCTTCATTTCCAAACATACTCAGTGACCATGTGTTCATAGCAAGTCCAAATTTGCCTTTTTCTGACCACATGTCTGCAAGTGTGAGATGTTTCAGTGACAAGTGCTTTGCATGAGGAAAAATACTCTGTGTGTAGTCAGTGTGACGACTAAATCTTTATCAACTCAGTACACTGTGCCCATGTGAGCCCTGAGGATTAGAAAAAGTTAATAAAGAGCTCATTAAATTCAATTGCTTATTAATTTGCATTTGGAGCTTCACTGGATTTTGACACAGTGGAATTGTGTTTGAGGCATTACTCCAATAAGGATTTTCTGAAGTACAGGGAGATCTGGACTTTACTTGCTGTGTTTCTTCAGGTACAACATCAAAAAAATTTCTGTCCTGTAACCAGCTGCTGACTTATATGAAAGAAATTCATATGAAATTCAACTTGAGATTACCACTGAGTATGGCTGGAACTGGCCAATGAATTCCAAAGCTATTTGGACAGCACTCACAGAGAGAGACCGGCAGTCTCCAAATAAATCACAAAAGCTTCACTTCAGTCTGGTTCTGCCTCCTTCCAAGTGCTGTCAGCTCTGGGCTGAAGTCAGGAAATGCCTCACTGGCCAAAGGCTCATCAGAAGCACATCAAGGAACCTCTCAACCAAGATGTCAAACACCCATTTTTTTTCAGAAGCCAACTGGAATCCATCCATAACTATTTTATCTACTTCAAAATGTCAGCTTTTCATTTAAACTAGATGAAACAGCCAGGCAAGAAGTCATTATTTCTGTTTGATCTGTCAGCATCCATCTGTTGTCATCAAGGAAATGCAGTGCCTGACAGAAAACACTGCTTCACTTTCTCTGCTCTCACAGACTTTCAGCAACAACCAGAGAGGAGGAATGTATCTTGTTTTCTCTAAGCCTTTCCTGTAACAGTACACGAGAGGTTTTCTTCGTTTGCTAAACTCATCAAAAGCAATACAACAAAATCCAGCCAACTGATCTAGCTTGAAAAACACAAAACTGATCACATTTGCTTGCAATATGTACATCATGCTGAGAGCAGCAGATAGCCATTGGAAATGCTGATCTAACCCTTAGTCCTAATGTAGATCAGCTAAAAGAGAAGATATCTGCAGGTCTTACCAGAACCTCGTTTATCATCAAAACGAGAGTTATTTTGGAGTGATTGTCGGATCCTTTGTAGATCCAAATATATTTCTCTGAGATGGAAAGTTTGGATTTTGAGAGGCTCTAAGGACAGCACTTGTTTGGACTATTGGCTCCACTTCCTGAGGCCATGAGAAGACATCCAAGTCTTAACATTGAGGAAGAAAAAAGGTTTCTGCCTCTTGAATTCAGCAAGAACACATAAATGTCTACAGACCAGCAGCTTGTAACTAACTCACAGGACAAAGGAAACTGTAACCACCAAAAAATGAAGCAGCACACTGTGCTGCCTTTGCTCAGCCATGAGGGAACACCATGCTTGCTTTTCCACAGAAGATGTAACCTACTGCCTGGCTCAAATAGACAGAAAGACCTGGAAAACTCTCTATCTGCCATATTATAATGGGACACTGAAAACTTTGACCCCTATCAACTTTCACTAGCACAGACCATCTTTCACATTTTTAGTGGATTGTGGGATCATGGACCACAGTGTTCATTCACCTCCCGCCTTGAGTGGTGTAAGCACAGCAGAAGCAGAAATTTCTAAACCTCAAAAAAACCTCTCAATCCAGAGATTATTCACAGACCACAAAAAGAGAAGAGCTTTAAAATAAGCTGACCTGAACACAGTCCTTTTGATTCTGTCTTTCACTTCTTGTTTGGTTAGATAAGAATCCAGTGGGAATTCAAGGTGGGGAGTTGAGCTAAACTGTATCATTCCCACACGGACCTAAAAGAAAAGGTTAAAGGTCATGAAAGGTGTCTGTGCAAGCTTTACCCTTTTGATCAATTTGCAAACTTGGGAAGACTAAACTGTATAGAGGGAAGCTCTGTTTTCTCTATTGAGTCACTGGCACTCTAAATTAACTTCAAAATAGAGCAGGAACTCCAGTATTGTGTATACAGACTATAAACAAGGCAAAAAAAGTTTATCTGCCAACAACGGGAGCCTCTGCTGCAGTTACAGTCAGGTCAGGATCTATATTTATCCACTCAGAGCAGCTCAGAGCCTCAGGGGCTGTAAGTTTGTAAATAACACCTTCTACACCAATCCTTTTATACAGCGTGCAGGCAATCTTCCCATTACTAAGAGCTGCTCCCTCTAGCATTGAGCACAGCAGGCAACACAAACCAATACTTTCCCTAATACCTCCTCTAAAATCATCTTCTATAGTTGAAAACACAAATAGATTAAATGGTCTGTACTGGGCAATACATCCAGAATACTTCACCAAAGTCTTACAAGAAGTTTTATGGAATGTGACAGAAAGATCCAACCATTTTAATCTATGAGCATCCAAACTAAAATAAAATCAGTAAAAAACTCCAAATCATAATCTTTAACCTGAAGCATTATGTCTTTTCTCAAGACCAAATGGAACTGCTTCAAGTCTCTGAAGAATCAAGAAGTGTCCTCCAATCCCACTCTGCTTCAAAACTGCATCTTTCTGAATAAATACTCTGCCCCCATGACAGACTGTAGGTTGAATTTTGCAATTTCACTCATCACGTTACTACTGGCCTTTCCACACATTGCCAAGCTGTTTGAAAATTAGAGGACATTCCTGACACTCACTCTGTCTGGATGGATGTCCAAGGCATCACAAAGCTTGCCTGCAAAGTGCTTGGACCTTTCAAAGCTTCCTTTGCCAATGCTGTAGGAGCCATCCAGGAGGAAAAGGACATCTAACGAGGCAGAGCACTGCATCACTAGGAGAAAAAATATTTACATTGTGAAACCGCACTTTGTTAGTCCCACTCTCTGGAAGGCGGCAGCCAAGAGCTGAAAATCCAGACAAATTGCAGAGGTTGGAGTGAGGCAGCCCAGTGTTCACAACCCAAAGCCCCCATGCTCTGGAATGTAGCAGCTTCAGCTCAGCTCGCAGTCTGCCACTCTCACCTCAAGGTTCAGGGCTCCACCCTGGTGTCAGTGACAGTACAGGAGCAGCCAATGCAATGAAGTACCACTAAACGCAGGGAGAGATGCTGTCCCAGAGAGGACATGGAGGGAGGACGAGCAGCAGGGAGAGGAGGCTGTGCCCAGTGGCACCTGCAGGCTCTCCCAACCCAAGGCATCCAGGGGGCATTTGCAAAGTCTACCGAGTACCATGGAGCTCAATGCATTCATCTGTGGCACATTTTTCAAAACAGGCTCTTATTTTCCTGAACACAAACTCTCCGAACAGCTCCCAGACACTGACAGAAACACTTTTCAAAAAAATCTGCCTTTTATCTCCTCTTCAGAGACGTGTCTTTGTATCACCCCTGCCTGCATGAACATGACTGCTCTCAAATATAAGCTTCTGAGGTGCTTTTGCTGCAGTGGAAACCCACAATTTCACTGACATAAATAAATAAATAAATAAATAAATAAATGGCAGTTTGTAGACTCCGAAGAGTCATTTTCAAAGCCTTTAAAGGGAAATTTTAAAATCTCCTCTGCAGCATTTGCCAGAATCAGCTTCAAGGGAAACTGAATCCAGACGTTCAATAGAGATCAAGCATACCAAGTCCTTAAGAGGCATCTTGGTTTGTGACATTACTCTACTCCCATTATTATAATTTTCTACTATCATTACTTTTTCCAAATCACTCCTGTTAGCCAAAACCTGAATTTATAATTAGAGTTTTCTAATACCAGATGACAGGGATTGAAAGTTGTGAGGCATTCCCTTCTGGGTCACTGGTTCTTCTAACGGGGCACCCAGCCTTGCCCTGGGGCACTGTGTTGAGGACAAGCTGGAGCACAGCCTCCCTGCCAGCGCCGTCTCGGCTTGTCAGCCTTGCCCTCGGAGCTGGGCTGAACCTGGAGATGCAACAGGGCTGTTATCCCTGCCTCAGCATGCACAGAGAAAACTGCTGAGCCCCCAGACCGGGCTCAGCATGGAGAAATACTCCGCAGGTGGATCTGGAGTTGAGGGGTGCAATGCAGCTCTTCTACAGGGACTTGTAAGCAGGATGTCTGCAGCCCACCAAGGGACTCTTGGGGATGTGCAGCAGGGAGAAACATTCAAACACAGCACCTTGGGATGGAAAGTCTGAGCTGAATGCATGGTGCTACATGATGGAGATGGAGGGCATGCCTGGTAATTTATTCCTTGCAATTCCATGCAATTTATTCCTTGATAGACAATAGAAAAGAAAAAAGGCTATCAAGAGAGAATTCCCAATAGTTTATCAGTAACTGATTGCAAGTACAGCAAGGGAGCTGCAGGTGAACATGTGCTGGCCACCCAGAGCCCCATCACCCCTGCTCAGTGCTGGCTTTACAGCCTGAAAAAACTACCCATGTGGGAGGTCTCATCCAGTCTGTAATTAAACACATCTCTTTAAATCAGGATTGCTTGGAGCAGGCTCTGAAGGAACTGATAGAAACACCATTCAGCTGACAAATAGCCAATTTGGGGAAAACAGAGTAGATCATGTCCCAGGAGAGCTAACACCAATGAAGAAGAAAGCCAGGCTAGGGCAGAAGCAGCCACAGCGCTGTGATTGCCAAAGCATTGCTGGGAACTTCATGGACTGAATGGGGGCCAATAATGTAAACAACAACAACTTTTTAAAAAACCCAAAACACAAGAAAAACAAAGAAAGAAGGAATTAAAATATAGAAAATGCTTGCTTTGTAAAACGAACTTACACTGGCCAGCAGCTGAGATCTTGCCTATCATCTCCTGGTCAACATAGATTTGTTGTATACCCAACACCAGCAATGCTGTGGGATCAAACAGATAATCATCCATGAACAATACACACAGGATTTAAGCTACAACAGCAAAAGTATTCAGTTGTTGCATAGATTTCACAGCTGCAACACAGTTTGGTGACATAGCAGTGTACCTATGCCAGGAAATTCCTTCTAACAGGGACACAGAGAGCATGAAAAATGCCAAGGACACACATGGGACAGTCCCTCTGTTCACTGCATGCAGGGACACAGTGCAAGAATGAGACCTAGGCCAGCCTTAGGCTTCTGAGATCACAGTCATAAACACCAGATAAATTTATGAACTTTAAATATCATAAAATCAGCTGTTCCCATATCAGTTAGACACTTTACATACAGATCAGTCAGAGATTTTTGAATTCTCAGAAAAGCTGTTTTTCCAAGTATTATTTTCTCCGCCTTTGCATGAAACTATGTTTCACACATAAGTTTATCCCTAAACCTCCGGGAGAGGCACTGACTTGGCTCTCATTCCTCAAAGTGAAAAACTCCAGCCAGAGATGGGGAAACACCCAAGACAAATACCACTGATGCAAAATGACAACTTTAAACATACCTTGAGAAAGCAGAAAAATGGAGATGGACTCAAAGGACAAGAGGTTCATGATGGCAAATCTGGAGGGGAAAAAAAAAAGAAGAGAGGAATAGGAATCCAATTCCTAAAGCCAATTTCTTTACCTGCAGCTGAGCATCTCCGTGCTGGTTGTCTCAGGTGATGAACTCAGAAACATTTTGCCTGAGGGACAAAAGTAACTCCTGCCCGGGGGAGAAGGGTGGGGAACAGACATAAGGAAAAAACATAAAAATGAGAGAATGATAGAAAAGAAAATCTCTCAACATACTCATCTCCTTTCCCATCACATCCAGACAGAGCGGGCCTGGCTCCCTGGGGAGGGAGGGATTCCCTTGCCCTGCCTCCCCTCATCTCCTCCCCCCCCCTTCCCTCTCACAGCTGAGTCCCAGCAGGGCTCCGTGTCCTTGGGGAAGCCGGTGGAGAGGAGAAAGTGCCTGTCCCGGGGGTTCACCGAGCACAGTCCGAGCTGCATCCTCCCGAGCCCCCCATCAGCTCTGGCTGAGAGGTCCCTGCTGTGCAGCCCAGCACAGGGGACCGATCCCTCGGGTCCTGCCTCGAGCAGCGCTGCTGCCTGTCCCAAGCACCAGTCTCCAACAACACTCAACCCCAGGCTCTTTCATAACTTTTGTTTGCCAAAGACTGACTTTCTGGGGAGAAGTTTTTGTGCATAACTGTCCAGCAAAGTCAATTTTCTGCTCATTTTGCCTTTGAAATCAGCAAGGCTGCCATCACATCTTAGGTGGATTTCAGTGACACTTTCAAGCATGCCCAGATTTAGACCTAGTGTATCTGGTAGAGCTCTTAGCTTTCTGTTATAAACATGTATATTTATTTTTTCTTCAGATTAAAACCACTCACTAGAGCACACTTGACCTGATTCCCAAGGGATCTCTGCCTCTGCCATTGCAAAGGCAGAATTTCTTTGTGTAGTTAAACACAAGTAAGTGTATTTCTTGATAACCAGCTCTATTGTTTTTCCAAGAAAACAGAGGAGGATTTTTCTCAGGAAAGACTTGTCTCTGCAGCAAATTATATACAGACATATCAAACAAGCCAAGATACCTGTAGCAGGCCATGCTGTTACCTGCATGGGGACTCAATGAAGAGGGGATTAAGAAATCTCTTCCAAGATCACCCCACTAGGGATTACACAGACAATAACACCATGTCTCGCAGTGCCAGGTGTTTTACAGCATTACCCTTCATTATATCCTCCCACTACCCCCACCAGACTGCCCCACTAAAGTAACAGATCCCAGGCTTGACTAAGTAAAGGAAGGTCAAAACAAAACATGACTTCATGGGGGAAGCCCCAATGTGTGTCCCTCAGGAGCTTCAAGCCCTGCACATGCCACAGAGGAAAGGGCATTCTTCAGCCATGCCTCAAGGACATTCTTTCTTAGGAGCTATTTCCAGAGTGCACATCACCCAAAGCAGGACAAGCCTCTGCTTGTAGTCAGATGTGACAGGTGTGGGGGGATTTCAGGTCGTTTTCAAACAAAACATTGACAGGTCGAGATGTTTCTACAACTTGGTGTTATCTTGGGTTTAAATCAACTAATCTGCAGGATGAATTCTTTGCCTTTTAGCCCAGCCAGACTCACAGCAGCAGGAATTGAAAGAAAGCTTCATCATCACCTGCTGCTCTTCAGCATTAGCCTAGGATTAGCAGCAGCAACCTTAGACAGCACTTTGCTGGGGGATGGGGTGGTGAGTGAAGGACCTTTTCATTTTATCTTCTCAGCCATTAAGAAAGGGAAATTCAAAAATGTCTGCCTCACTACCAAGTCAAAAGTAATTATTCTTTAAACCACACTCACTCAAAACTCCTACTTTTGTACCCAGATTGTCACTTGGACACATGACTATGATGACAACTTACTGGAAGCTAACTAAGAGTGTAACCATGTGTAGTGTATTTGGAGGAGTGAGACCAGAGAGGGGGAGAGGAGGAGGGGAGAAAAGCTCTTCTTGACAAACACCTTCCCAACACGTATTTCAACGTTGGAAAATATCACTCATTTTTCAAACTGTCCCCCTTTAACAGGAGAGAAAGCAGGAAAGATTACACTGCATATTAATTAAAACATGCTCTTACCAAGCCAAGCTGTCACTGCTGGGGAATGGCCCCAGCTTGCTGTGAGGAGTCCACTGCTATGTGCTCACCTGATGTTCAGGTATAGGGCAGGAAGAGACCAATCTTGCTGTCTCCTTTTTCAGCCTCTCTCAGCTTGTTTTTCTCAAGTAAATTTTACTTTTTTCTTCTTGCCAAGGTTTGGAGGCATTGGGCAACTTCTATTAGGAGCCCTAGGCATCTGCTCTGCCCAGCCACAGGCATTGCCTGGGGGCAGCTCACAGAGAGAGCTGAAACTGAAGGGAGGAGAAGGAAGAGAACAGGAAAATGTTTAACTTCTCCTTAAAACAAACATCACAAATCTCAGTCTAAAAGTTTTGACAATGTTTTTCTCCAAATGATAAACATGATTAAATTTCCATAAGATGTTCTGCAAAACCAGCTTATTTATTCTCCCCCGCCTGGTTCTGCAGTGAGGGAGTTTTGAGAGGCTCTTTTTCCCCATGATAAGGACTCCTGTACATAAAGAGACCTTGATCTTGCAGCACTGCTCACATGGAGTACTGTGAAAATCAACATGCTGCAGATCAGGTCCTGTAAGACTCATGAGTTACAAAATAAAAGACACTTTTCTGACCTGAGAGCTTTTGCTAAACTTACTGTGTAGTTTGTTCTGACAGAAGTGCTTATGCTACTGACTTTGCCTGTGGCTAGAGCAGCAGGAGTGCCTCCATGAATGTCTCATTTTTTTAATCTTTTGCCACATGCAAATCCACCCAAGGGAGCCAAAGCCTGCCTGAGCATCACAAGCACTAGGTGCTGCAGCAGTGGGCAGCTTGTGTGGATGCTGGCAAGAAATGTTTTATGGAGTGGCTGAGAAAAAAGGAAGAGTGACCTGCGTGAATTTGGTGTCTTAGGACAAACAGTAGCATAAGAAAATAAACAAGCTAACAATGTAAGTATATTGAGGTTATAAAAGCACACATGTAACTTGGTCACATACCCTACTGAGAACTCATTCAAGGCTATGGGTTCTGGAGCAATTACTGTAATTGGTTTTGTCACCTCTCACCTGAGCAGTACAAATCTGGGCAGGGAATCTCCAGTTGGATATCTAGCCTGATCTGCACTGCTTTGCACCAGAAACATCCACACCTGAGATGGATCAACTACTGATCTACCTACGCCCAGAGCAGTGTAAATGGTTCCCAAAGAATGGAGTGGGAGAGCTGTCAGCTTCAGTGATTCCCTACAGCAAAGGTTGAAGGGAGAAAGGAAAAATACTTTTTTTAACATCTCTGGCATTCAGTGTAGCTCTCATATTATGATACATGCTGAGATCATCTCACACCTACTGCCCTTTTAAAAAACTAACCCAATGCTCACCTTATCTTCTTGCTGCATCTCTGCGAGCCCCAAAGGACAAGCCACAGCCTGGGAATTATCTCCATGGCATCACTCCCACAAACACATACAAGCTGTTACCTGCATGCATTTTCAGGACAGGGGTCTGTGGGACCTTAGTAAAGGAGCTTTTCCTAAAGACCCTACTTTAAAAATCCACATGGATTTTTTTTTTTTTATAATTTTAAGGATAGGGTCAAGAGAGGCCTACTTTCCAAGGCATTCCATCTACTTACTCCTCTTCGGGTTTTCCTGGAAGACCTAGACATCCTTAAGAGCACACACTAAAGATTATATGGTCAATACCCAACACACAGAAGATGAGTGAGTTGGCACACACACTGCCTCTCCAGCACTGCCCTTGCTGAATAAAATGGGAAAATCAGATTGTTTGGAGGACTTGTCTCACAGTAATACCTCATCTTTATTATACAAAATAAACAAAAAAAGCTACTCTCATTTCTTTAATGAAGTACAAGTATCCAGACACATTACAGGTATCACCCCAGGTGTTTCACTCATTCCTTGATCATCAAGACTTGATCAAGTTCTTCTTGTGTCTTCTGCAGAAAGATTTTTATTAAGGACATGAGACATAACCTGTTGGAAAGCCTGCCCTGGCAGACTCAGCACTTTCCCCTGGCCGCACCCCAAAAAGTGCTAGAAACAAACTAATTAAACCACTAGAGCACAGGCTGAGTCTGGTTTCCTGGGTGGTGGGTTTTTTTGTTATTTTACTAATGCAGTATGGCACTATTTATTTATTGGAGTGAACAGATTCACATCCTGTTCCAGCCAAGCTGCTGCAATCCCTGCACTGAACTCGGGGGTCCTTGTGGGGGGAACACAGGCACAGCAGCAGGGGCTCCTCCAGACCCGGGACGGGACCTCAGCTGCAGAACCAGCCTTTTGGGTGCCTCCTGCCCTGTCCTCCCTGCCCCTGAGTGCAGAAGAGATCTGAGCCGGCTGCCCCATCCCGGCTGCCCCATCCCCACTGCCCCGCGCACTCTACCAAGGGGCCGGGAAGGTGTTCCTGCCGGGACTGCACGGCCCGCTGGGGCCCAGCCCCAGCCCTCCCCGGTAAGGCTCTCCCGGGCTCCATCGCCTCCCTGTCCTCTCGGCCGCCGCCGCACCCGGCTCCGCGCTCGCTCCCCCCCGGGCTGGGGAGGCAGCGGCGCGGGGCAGCCGGAGGAGGAGCCGGGCGGAGGCTGCCCTCCAACCCCGCTGTACACTCGGCTCCGCTGAGCCAGCGTACCCCCAGCACCTCTGAACTCCCCACGGCCCCTACCCTCCCAGCCGGAGGTTTAAGATGTTCTCAATTAAAAAGGGGAGGAAAAAACGTGCACCGAGTCGCACTTTACCTTTTCTCGGCAGCCTCTGTGCAGCCCTTGTGCACCTGCAGGGGTTACGAGCAGCCTTCTCCGCACCTGGATTTACTCCGTGCTCAGCTGTGACAGCCTCCCCTCCTCATCCACCACAGCCTGACACCTACAACTACGAACTGGAGGGTGTGGAAACCCCAGGAACACCCACACTGCTGTAGGTTAGGTTTAGGAAGAACATTGGTGTATCCGCTCCTCCCATAGACCCCGAACAGCCGAAAATGTCAGCAGCCCTGGAGCACAGCCAGCACGCCCGGCAGTAGCACGGAGCAGAAGTACAGCCACAGTGTTACTCTGCCTCACAGCAGCCCTAAAGAAGCTTCAAGAAGAGATTTCAATTAGAGATAAAAAGGTAGCAAAAAAAAAAAAGTGCAAGAGGAACCCAAGACTACATGAGGAACTCCTGTGGGTTTACACACATCTTGCTGGATTTGTACCTACATCAATGCTCCTAAGAGTTCATCTGAAAAGACGGGGTGAACTAAATACCTGAACCATATGAAGTCTCTTACTTTGCCAATTACTGCCAGGTGCCTTCAGGAAAACACCAACTCCTGCTTTCCAGGGTTTTTTTACCTGAGTAGAACAAGCAAAGATTCACTTTTCCTTTCTCCTGCTCAGGAAATGTGGACAATGTTGCTGCTGTTGGCTACTGCAGTCAAACTCCTCTTCTGAAATGCAGTGAGTAGTTGCTAGGAGAGGGAGGATGTGGACAAGTGAACAAGAGCTATGGGAGGACTGTTTTACATCAGCGAGGTGCTTTTGCATGTGGGCAAATGCTTGTGCAAGTCACTCTTGTCTCAGGGAGTCAAAGGACCCTTGACACAGCCACAATCTTGATTCAGAAGCAGGGGCACAAACAGAACTCTAGAAACCAAAAGCCAGCAATCATGTAATTATTACTTACTGCAAGAGTATGATGCAACAAAAACTAAGAGCCGGGGAAATGAAATCGGAGGCAATTTAAGTGTAATAAAACATTAAGTCAAAGAAAAATATTTCATAACAATTTTAATCTCAGGATTACTGCAATCTGCAAAAACCCAAACTTAAAGTATATATTTTAAGTGGACAAAAAGGCTGACCCTACAATTTCAATCATCAAACACCTACTGTGTTCCACAAACAATAATATGACATTCCTGAATTACGCAGAAATGACAACTACGTATTCAACTGAGGAAATAATGAAAATCTGTTAATAATTTGATTTGGTATTTTTGTCATATCCCAGAACTGGTATTTTCTATTATGATGTGAAAACTTGATGGGGTAGAAATCCTGATGATGTAGCTACAAACAAAACAGCTCCAATACCATTCACTTCGAAGTAACATTCACAGATGCATATTACACAGCACAAGTGTAAAGGAAGAACTGTGCACATTAAAGTGTTTACTGATTTTAGAGAAAACTACCTCTATGCAGTCCAAGACAACATTCAACATTTAATGATATTGAAAGCAAATTTATGAAGAACAAATCTCAGTCTAACTTCAGACCAGAAATTAGGTTGAAAGAAGAGTAATCACAGAGTTACAGTTTTTCAAGTAATATTAATGATACCAAAGTGAGCCTTACAATAATTTCCAATGCAAGTCTGCAGAACAGATTCACAGTGTAATGGCCATTCCATAAACCTCTGTGCATTCAACAGGAAAATAAAAGCAAAAAGTTTAGGAGCACATGGTGGCATAAAACAAGAACCAAACTGAAATTTTAGCTTGCAGCTTTGCAATCCTCTAAGTTACGTAGTTATGTCGCAATAACAATCCAAGCATGCAGAAAAATGCAAGTACTTAAACAACAAAATTTCCACAGTGACCCAAATTTTTCAAGCTGATGGGTGCTCTTGATCTTCCAAAAAAGGAAATGCAGCAACTTGGTGGACATGCAAATGAAATGGTGCATGTCAGAGACTTAGTGCTTCAACAGATTTTTCATTTCAGTGAATCCATCTGGATTCCCAAACATGTTTAAAAGGAAGAGTAGGATTTGTTCATGCTTTTTAAGCTGTGGAATAAGCAGAAAGAATTAGAAATAGACAATTCTGGTTTTTTTAAATTGCTGATTTCAGATCAAGGTAGATCCTAACAAGACACACTCAGCTAAGTATCATATTAATTCGATAAATATACAGTTTCTTTTCATTGTAAAATCTTCTGGAGGGGGAAAAAGCCAACAGAATTGTAGCTGACTTCCCATTATCCATGTATGTGTCCCTCCCCTCTTTTTTTTTTTTCCTGAAGCAGCTTCCTCAAACCTAATTGATTAAATACTCAAATTAGGACTGAGATCAGGATCTTAAGTTAGACAATGGAAAAAAGTAACATTCCTGAAACTTAACACTAAAAAAATGAAGTAAGAGCTGTCTGTGGGGGGGCAAAGTCAGACTGATGAAATCTGTGTACTCTATACACTATCCTCCCTCAGCTTCAGGCTGATCTAATTATTACCACGTATCAAAAAAAGAGTGTCACAATACATTTCACATAACTTCCATATTTCAGTTAGCTATTATCTCCCTACTCCCATTTGCTTCCTACACAACATTTCTTTTGAATTCTGGAAACATAAAGTATTGCTTGGACTGAATCTTACTTGCACTTTTAATTCTCTGCAGCAGCAGTTGGTCTCACCTCCATTACCTACAAAAAAACAAAGTAAATGAGCAAAATATGTATGTCCACTGCTTCCCTAATTTAACAGGTGACATGTGTCATTGTGCAGGATTTTTAGAAGGAAAAGTCATTTAGACACCCCATGTGCTTAGAAGTTCTTCAGAATAAGCAAACTAAAGTAATTAAGCCAAAGTATGTACCTTGATGTTCACTAAGTGAGTTTTCAGCACTGCAGGATTTGACCAAACCCTCCTTTAGAAGTTTGTCAGCTACATTCAGATAACCATTGTCAAAGCGTTTCTCCACTGTTACTAAATTAACATTTCCATCAATCCCTTTCACTGTAATTGTGACGTGTTGCTTCAGTAACAGTTTTTTCAACTTGTCAAGCACTAATGGAGACCACTCAGCTTTCTCTATTCCTGCAAAAAAGGGACAATCAAGTTTGTTATATAAATAATACCTTTAAGATATAACTCGAATCTTACATACATGTTTTCGAAAATACAATGCTAAATTTTCCTAATAGAAATAGCTTAAATTCTAGAGATAATGAACTAAAAATATGTTTTCTAAACCAGCTTTTGCAAAGTTCACCAACATACTATTCCAGAAGATCATCGTGTATTACCAGTATTAAAGAATTAACACTACCACCAGAAAAGGTACAAATTTATAATGTTCAAGAAAACCAGTCAGGGGTTTTTGGGGTGGGTTTTTAAAATTATTTTGGTGAGTTTTTTTTACCTGCAAGTGAACATGTAATTGTCTGAAAAGGCAGCTTTAAATAGGAATCAGTGATTGGCAGCACCTTTGAAAGGGGTAAAGTTTCTGTGTTCCCATAGTCTCCATACAGAACTTTCACCTCACATTGGGAAACTTCCAGAACAACAGCTCTGTACCAATGGCCATTACCTGAAAAGATTGGGACAAGAATGGTCACATGTGAAGAATCCTCTTGTAAACACAGTTTATTCTGAAAACAAGAATCTGTAGAGTTTTCCAGGAATTTTTAAATACTGTGGTGGATATATAAAAGGCCAATTGACAGGAAGCACAATTAAGAGATCCATAAACACTTTCAAGTTTGCATTTCTCCTTTGTCTAGAGTGAAAATTAAAGCTGTGTTTTACAATGGCCAAGGAAATGGAAGGACAAATGACTGTCTCACCTGAAAACTGAGCACAACAGGCTTCACCCAATTTTGGCTGGAAGGGCTGTTTGTTACAAGATCTACAATAGTCTTCCAGTGAAATCAGCTCCTTCAAGAGCTTCTTTTGACCTATAAAAAAACCCTAACATTCACTAACTAACCACATTTGAGTATAATGAAGAGCATTCTTTTTAAGCCCCCCACTCCCACCTTTGACATTTTTTATATTTTCCTGCTGTCCAAGATACATTTCTGCATGGTTCAGTTCACTATACACATTCATATTATTAAAAAACAGTGACTTCTTACTGGTATTAGGAACAGTGAACACTTTTTCTTACCTTTATCGGGGACTGGTACAGCATAGAACAAGTCTGGGCTTACCACTTCTGTTACCCAGACAGACATGGTTTCATCTACAGCCAATTCAATTGACTTCCAGTGTCCAAGTGAGGTTGCTAATAGAAATCATAAGAAAATTGAGTGTTATCACTGTACTCCAAGCACATATATATTTTAAGGAACTGTTAATTTATTTGATATTTATAATAACTTTTTGAATTTCAGACACAACTACATGTCTTCCCTTTACGAAGACAAATCTAAACCAAGATTGCTGCTTATTTTGCTGTTCATAAACTGTTGGCATTTAAAAGTAGCTAAAGTAAAAAACACCTCAGAAAAAATAAGATACTGAAAAGCAAACATGAGAAAAGTTTCAGTCATAGAAAATTTCTAATTCTCTAACTCTCAAAGAGTCAAACAGCATTCATTTAAGACAAACAGTGATTTTCATCTCTCTCTTTTTGTCTATAATGCCACCTGCAGGGCAGCTGGTGTTCAACTGTAAGAACTGACAATATAAGCAAAACTATGCATGTTTAGTATCAATATTAACTATAATTAAACAAGAAGGTAATAGTTAAAGGCTGGAACACAGAAAATTCTTGTTCGATCTAAAAGTTAACATTTCTTTAATTACCTTTTTGGTCAACAGACTTTTTTGTTAAGTTATTTTTATCCAGTACAACTTCCTTTACAGCCAGCTTTTCTGAAGCTAGTATCTCATTGATCACTTTTGCACGACTTGTGGAATTGTCAGTAAGCACTACACCTGCCCCATCTTCAGAAAGGGAAGTTACTGTGGCTTGAAGCTCTAACCCTGAAGTGTACTTATGAAATCTTGTTGTAGCTTCTGGATTCCATTTGCTATTACCAGGCTTTATACCTAGGAAGTAAAATAATTGTTAAAATATCTCAATTCGTGAATATTTACTTTCCTCAACATTATAATTTCTTTTAAAAATACTTTTTAAAAGTTTCTTTAAAGCAGAACTTGAAATGTCAAGGTTACTTTTACTACCCAAGGGAACCACAGTGTCCTTCATCCTGTTAACTGCTCTCCCTCTTCCCCCTTTTTTCTAAGTGACCACATTTCTTCAGGACTCCTAAGTTTTCTCTTCTATATTTTATGATTCTACCAAGTAAGTACTTTGCCTTAGACAAACACCACTAATAAGATTGTTTTTGAATCAGTATCATAAGGCTTTTTTATCAAAGAAGACAAAGCCTAAGTGTTTTGAAGGTGGGTGGGTGGGGGAACAGCAAAAGACACTTAAAAAAAATGCAGCTTTGAGCTTTTTCCTGTTTCCACATTTTTCATTTTCAAACCAAGTAGACTACATCAGTAAGAAGGAAAAATTCTGCAGAATTTTGAATGGTGTGGAAAAGGAATTTGCAGAATAATGAGAAACAACAGTACAGTGCCAAACTCTTCAGGAGTCCAATGAAAAGAGGGAGAACTGAAAGGCCAACTTGCTTCATTTGAACAGATTAGCTCCTTTGCCTGCAAAAATTTTGAGAAATAAAGTTGCACAAAAGCACATTTACTCCTCGCAAGGTGGCAACCAAAAGCCAGTAAGCACCACAGATGAAGCAGAACTGAACAAGTTCTCTTTGACCACCAAAGCAGTAAGCAAAGTCCATACAGATCACTCAAAAGAACTGGCAGGAGCTCAGGGCAGAGAAAAGGAACAAATGCAAAAGAACAGAGTTCTGTACAGTATTTCCTGTCATGACCTCCTTCCCCCAAAGCAGCAAGTCTCCAAATGCAATAGCTCTTGTAAGAGAAAGAATCCAGAAGATTCACCTGAGAGCCAGCATTTAATTGCTTGAAATGGAAGTTTTAGGAATGAGGATGAGATCTGTCGGATATTGTCCAGTGGTACTTCCTCAATATTTCCATAGTCCACAAAGCTCACTCGAACAGTTCCATCTGAAGTGACATTTTGCACCACAGCACGATACCAGTTACCATCATCTAATTTTACAAAAGTTTAAAATAAGAATAATTACTTCACACATGTGGTAAGTCTACCAGCTTTCATTTTTTAGTAAATATATACAATTCTTTCCTGCCCTCTGCCAATGCAAACTATCAACTAATTTTTTATGTTCACCCTGTAAAAACAAAATTATTTTAATGTTACTTGCCAGAGTAAAAAGCACAGCAAGGGTCTCCAATCTCAGGCTCAAAAACATGTAGTGGAGTTTTCTGACAGTATTCAGACAATGATTTATTAAGTGAGTTTAGAGCAAGTAACTCTGAAAATCAGAAAGAAAAAAAAACAAAGGTGAGATCAATAAAATGAGCTGACTTGAACTTTATCAATCCTGTTCATTGTACAGTTTACTTGTAAACCTTCAAATGTATGCCTTGACTAGATAAGTCAAGGAATAAACATTCCTCACTTTTTAAGAAGTGCTCTGTATTTTTTGTTTAAATGCCTTTAGCTCCTACTCCAGCCACTGAATTTTGTCACAGTATTTTTCTAGCATTTAAAAAGCCAGTGGCTATCAGAAGTCTTTATACAGACTTCTGATAGAGAAACAATTACTTTTTAACTTATCCAAGAGTAAGTCACAACTCAATAGGTGCATTTTCTCATCTTCATTTTACAATTTTTATATCTTTCCAAGTTTTTATAAATTACAAGAGAGTACTAGAAGAGAGCTCCTGTAAATATTGTCTTGGCACAGGGAACATGTCTCTTATTTGCTTTTACTAACAGAATCACTGAATCATGAAGGCTGGAAGAGACCTTCAAATCAACCCAGTACCACCATAACCACCCCTAAGTGCCACATCCAGACATCTCTTGAACACTTCCAGAGACAACGACTCTACCACGTTCCTGGGCAATTTATTCCAATGCCTGACCACTCTTACAGTGAGAAAAAAATTAAGATATCCTTTGGCTATGTTATGGTAACTTTTTCACTTTCCTTTGCTGCTTATCTTCAACATTTTCAGGTTTCAATACCATGATCCAATTTCTTTGTCACTCCACTTGTATTCTTAGATAAAAAACTCAGAGGTAAGCCTTCATGCTATAAGCTTATTTGAAATAGTAATTCATTAGAACTATAATAAATGACAAATCAGAAAGCAAAGAAACTATCGGAATTAATAAAGCTGAATAAACTTACCAGGGCTATTTGAAATCTGACAGTAGAATTCTCCAGGATTGTACACTGTACACACTATGACACTGAGTGTTTGGTTAAGAGTTAATTTAATCTCCTTGCACATTCCTTTGTTTGCTGTGTCCTCTAGAGAGGACAGAGAAAAACAGAGAATGAAATTAAAATAACTTTTACAGGAAAAAAAATACATCCTGAATGCTCATTCATGTCCTTGAATTTCTTGTCATAAATTGTCCAACAGACTAATTACCAGCGAGAGCCTCTTTGCAGAGCAAAACCAAGACAGAGAAATATGCCATGTTGTTCAATGTTTCACTACCAGAAAGAGAAAGCCACAGAAAACAGGGAAGAGTAATCACTCAGAGAGGTAAAGAGTAGATGGCACCAGCTTAAGCAAGAGAGACACTGGGGAACCTTGGTTCCTGGGAAACAGGGCAGGGAGCACAGAAGAGGGAAACATCTGTCACCAAGACTACAGGAAACAATTTAAGGAGGAAGAACAAAACAGATTACTAGAAAGACTGGCTGCAGAGATTTGCACTGTATATTATACTCAAATACCTGAAAGAAGTCTATTATTTAACACAAGTTGCAGAATAGATCACGGGAACACTAAATCATGGCACATTGGAGAACACACTCTGTTTAAAACCTGCATTCAATAGCTCCTGCTCAGTGAGGGAAATTTAAAAGGTGAGAGGTAACCAAGAAACCAAAGAAGTACAAAACAGGGCCTGGATGAGGGCCACAGATCAAAATATGTTCAGATATAATCAGGGAAGTTACCATTAATTTCAATTTTATGTAAGATTCCTTACTCTTCTGAACAAAGACAAGGAATAATCATGTCCTGGCCACAAGGCATCTAGTGAGGAAGATCAAAATTATTTTAACATAGACTTGACAAAAAGACCTCCCCTGTTTTCAGTACCAATGGATCAGAAGAGAATATATGTCTGCCAGACATAGGATGGCAAAAAGGAACTTAACATGCTTCATATGAGAGGGGCCAGGAATCTTCCCCAAGATTTCAAAGAAGTTCAATGCAACTTTTGCAAATCTCTCAGGTCAAAGCTCTGGTCACCAAATTCAAACAAGGCAATTTGAAGCATAGCCTTGAAGCTTTATAAGCTACTGCAGTCAAATTTTCAAGGACTAAGTATGTGTGTTTATGTGTAAAATATAGGACAATAAAGATGGAAATAGAGGAAATACTATTTGCACTAATGGACAATGGCATAAGAACAAGCAGGTAATAACTAGGCATATCCTAATTCAACTGGAAATTCTAAAACTTCTAACCAGAGTAAGTACCAACTTCCGAAAGCAGGCAGTTACAACTTTGTTATGTGTGCACACCTGGACACATACATACACAGACACCATACTCACCTTTGGCTTGCTCAACATCACCCACTCTGGCTGCTGGTAAGGCCATCCTCAGTTCCTCGGTGGCACAGCCTTCAGCTCTGAGAAGGCTTGATATCTTTACTTCTGGAGTAACTGATGCATCTGTAAGCTCCACCACAGATCTAGAACTCTCTTTATCCACTACTTTTACTGTCAACACTTTGTCTTTCACCAGTTTTTTCATGAAAGAAATGCCTTCTGAAGTCCATGTTCCTAATGGTGGCTTTACACCTAAAATGTCACATAGTATGGGAAAGGTCCTGAGGTCAGTCCAAGTCTCATCAATGTGTGGAAAGGTACAACAACTGCAAGTACATTAAGAAATATTTTTCACATTTTGTAGGTATGCCATGACAGTTAAGAATTCTGGAAATAATGCCTACTATTACCTCCATCCTTCCCCATATTTCAATGTAGGATACTACAGGTGTGATGGTTATGTAATACCACTTTGTTTTCCCCTTTCTAGTTTGAAATATAATTTACTAATATATTTACTTCATACCTGCCAGTCTACATCTTATGGCTTGAGCTGGCAAGTCCATTAAGCTTGGAATCAAAGGACGAAGTCTGGTCAGTGGAAGAGAGTCAGAATTACCATAATCCATATAGTCCACCAAAACAGTATCTTCAGAAGCATAAGCTGTAACAGCAGCACGATACCAAAGGTTGTCTTCTAGAAAGGAAGATATAGATGTAATGTCTGAGAACAGAATGATTTTTTTTTTAACAGACCAATATAAAAATACCTCCATGTCAGTACAGTTCAGGACTACCAGGTATTGGCTAAGTACTATTTTGAGAAGCAGTCTATCAAAGCAGCATCATTACATATAACCCCATTTATTCTGTGATTTTTTGGGGGTCTGAAATTTCAAAGATATACTTATTTCCAGTCCTGGGGAAATAGTACTTACCAACATAAAAACCCCGTATTTCTACATGGTCTCTTAAAAAGCTATTCTAAATAACCTGAATCCAGCGTCAAAAGTTCACTAAATACAGGGGTGTTTTAAAATTGGCATTTTATAGATACCATTTTTAAAGCAGTACCAAGCATTATCCACAGCTAAAAACCACAGACAAATAAACTCTATGAAATATTTATAAACATAATTACAAAATGTATCTTTTTGGTAATACATTTAATTTAAGTGACATAACTTAATATTTTCACTCCGTTTTTACCTGTGAACTGGGCACAGCACACATTGCCAACAGCAGGACGGAAAGATGGACTACTGGGAGATTTGTCACAGTATTCATTAACAGATGCTTCAAGCTCAGCAAGTTGACCTGATGTTAAAATACACAGGTTTTGGAACACAGCCTGTCTTGCAATTATTACAAAATAATTTAGCTCAAAGCCTGAAGAACATCTTGTAGTCTAATGGAGGTTATTTCAAATGTTTAACATTGAACAGATTAGGACTCTTCAATCAGTAACATCCAAGAGAGTCCTCATGTGCCTCTGAGGAATCACAGCAGTGAACAGACAAGGAAAACCAGGGACAGAGCTTTTCAGCAAAGGGACAAAGCTGAAGCCACTGGAAACTGAAAGCAAGCTAGTAGAGGCATGCCAAGAAGAAACCAAGGAAGACAGCTCCTCCAACAACAGGAAGGTGACGAGGTAGGTCACTTCTTCCCAAAGGACATGCTTTGCTATTGATTATCCAGAATTAAAAGGCTGCACATGGACACAGAAGAAAAATCCACTGTTGGAGATACAGCAGATCACATTCAGCTGCCAAAACTCTTTCAGCTGAAAAAATCTGCTGGCAGCACTGGGAGGATGACACACCTCACAACTTACTCTGCTCTTTATTCTCCCCCAGACACCTCTTTATGGGCACTGTGGAAGATACACCTGAAGTCCCTGCAGCCTCATGCTCTGACCCACTAGAGGCATGTTTTTCTGTATCAGGACTAACACCAAAACAGGGTTTGGGCACTGGCCTTCTCATACTCAGCTATTTTCCCCATACTATGTAACAAGGAAGTTCAGTCCATGCATTCAGTCTTCAAAAAAACTCTTGTTAAATGCTGTTCCAGGGAATAATGAGGTACATAGAAATAAAGTCATTACAGACACAAACGCATTTCTGGAACAACTGAGTGAATGTATTTAACAGTAAGTATTTGTGATACAAATTGACTTCATATTGCTAAAATCCAAGCCATATAATTTTTCTACTTTGCACTACACAAATTTCAGAGCAGTAAGTGATACTAACAGCTAACACTGCCACAAACTATCCCCTCTAACATCATGGCTCTTAACTGACTGAGGCAGGGACTAAAGTTATACAGAATCACCATTTCAGGTCAACCTCTATGATCTTCCTCCAGCCACTCTCTACCAAAGAGAAAAATGTCATACTAGGCATGGTACGTCCCATTTCCAACCTATCACTTACGGGCACTTTGCATCCGCTGACAAAAAAAGGTGTCTGGATTTTCAATGTGGGAAACCACACCAGTGAATTCATCTCCGATACTTAAAGAGACAAACTTCACAACTGAATTAGCACAGTGAGGAGAGTCTTCATCCTCAGTTGTTTTTTTTTCACTTCCCTTTGAATGGTTTTCTGATACTGTACATAAAAAAGAAGAAAGGTTGACAACCAAAAGCTAGCTGACTTTGAAAATATAAACATACTGAAAATAGTTTATTCTTTCTGGTGATGCTCTGGACTTTGAAGGCTCTTGTCATATTATGAGATTAATGCTCACATAACAATCACTAAACAAATGTTTCATATCATTAGAACTTGTATGAGCTCATGTCAGTAGTGACCTGAAGGCAGCTCCATTAGCCAACATTTTTAAGTCTGAGGTGATGTTAGTGAGCAGCTAGAATATCATGCAGCACAGGAGGACCTAGAATTTCCCAAGTTTAGTTTGATTTGCTTGCTTACCTCTTGGAGAGCCCCCTTTGGCATCACTTGTTGGAGTTAAATGAGACTTCATTTCTAACGGAACCTTATTTAGGCAGTCTTCTAAAATATAGACATAAGAACAAGTGATTTACCATACAAAATAGCCATCAGTTATTTTCACTTCAGAACCATCATCTGAGCCTGACCTATATTCATATCACAAAGTGAGCACATTCTATTTTTTTTTCAGTACTTAATATGTTTAAAATGCAAAACAAAAGTAATTTCAGAGTAGCTCAACCACTTGAGTTTTCTGAGCACATTCACAGCCCCGAGACTGTCTGACATTATAAAGTAAGCAACGCAGTAACAAACAACATTTACTTGCAGTCACTAAAGACTGTTAGCTGGAAAACTGATCATAGCTTTTCAAATGCAAGGACTTGTAACTTACCACATTATTTACAACACTGAGTATGTAATGATTTAATCAAGATGTCTTTGTAAATATTGGTTTCTTAGCTATCACATATTCCATTTCTGATGCATGAAGCAGTATTCCAAACTTTCAATACCATTATTTTCAAATGGAAACCTCAATACAGGTGTTTCAGTTGTTTGTGAAGTCTGGAATGAATGCATGGGACGCTTCAAGAATGCAGTGATATTTATGTGATCTACTCTCCAAAAGGTTGGCAAGTTATGTATCACTTTGCCACTAGTGTGCTGTGAAGCAACCAAATGTGAAATATGCCCAGCACAATCCTTAATCAGTTGAATTTATATGGGACTAAGGTGAACCATCCTTTTATAGACTGCATAGTATTACATGGAGATAAGCTTCCTGCACCTGAGGAAGTTTAGCAAGCTAAGACGATCAATCACCACATCCTTCAAAGCTTCTGTGGGCTGCAGATCAATGAAATGAATATGTTCTTGGCACTACATCGTTTCTGCTCCGCAGCCAGAGGAAAACCTAAACAACAGAGTCTTCCACATGACAAAAGGTACAACTCACATGTATTGATCTGCTTTGACAATCAAAGCCACCCAACTCAACTGAAAATCTCAATTCTGACTCCTCAAAGATCTGGCGCTTGTCTTGTCTCTCACTGAGGCTTGCTAAGTTAGAAATACAAACATGCTTATAGAGTTCTCCAACTGGATACAGCAATATACAGTGACTGTACTTTCTTTGGGATACTTTAGTGAGCATGTACGAAATATACTGAAAGCTGGTAAAATCCTATCTGGAACTAGACATTGATAACTGTAATTTTTAAAGAGTTTAAAAGGCATGAGATAAAGAAACAAAATGGTACCAAATTTTCATGTATCTATTAAAACAGAAAAACAAACAAGATAATCCAGAACACACTGAAGTTAATACAATTCTATTGGAAAAGTAATTTAAGGTTATTAAGCATAACAAGGTATTTCAGGCACTGACATTTTATGGAAAGGTGAAATAAAATTGAAAAATAAAGTGAAGGAAGAGGTTGGGAGTGTGACAAGAGGAAGGAGGGCAAAAGAAAAAACTCATCTTTTACAGGTGTTGGGGAGAAGTGTGAACATAAAAGCCTTAATTCTGTTGGGATTTTTTACCCACACAACAAGCACTTACCAGAATCTGGAAGAACAACATCTACAGCAAAACTCAACCTCACTTCCTCCTGTAATATATTAACAACAGTTACTGAATAGTGCTTTCCCATGAGCTGGGAAAAAAAGCTGGCAATGCCTTCATTCCATCCTTTTCCTTTTGGATCATAATTGGCAAAGAAACACTTAATGGACTGGAAATAATAATTAGAACAAGAGGAGATAGCAGATTATTTCCCCCTGTCTAAGTGAATAAATAATTAAGACCTTCAGAAATATCACCTTGCATATTTAAAGTTAAGGCTGCTGTTGGGGTTTGAAGTGCAATCAGTCCAACTAACCTCTTAACTCTCTTCTAAAGAACTAGGAAATCAGGTTAAAAAGTAAGAATCCACAGAAGTTGAATTACCCTGTTTAAAACCAGTACTAGTTATTTTTAATCTGGAGCTGTTCAGCTGTAGCTCCTTGTAGTAACAAACAAAATGAAAGAACTTTTTATCACATCAAGAAACATTGCAGAGATATACTGAACATCGACGAAAAACAAGTGCTGAAGACGCACACATTCAACTCCTCACACCCGTTTTACAGGACAACTCAGCTAAAATTCCCACTTACGATGCTTCCATAAATAAGAATTGAATTCCACCTGCTTCTTTGTAGCCTTAACACACCAGAATAGATTATAGCTACTGCTTTAACTGCTGGCATCCATTTTAAAAAAGTCTAATAACTTAATGTAACCCACCTCAATATCATTCAACGTGCAATCTAAGCTCTCTTACTTCTGCAGAACTTATGTGGGTTTCAAAAGGTGAACAAGGAAAAAAAACACCCTTTGTTCTTTGGATATAAACTGACTGCAAATTTTTTATTCATATTGTACAACCATTTGGTATAAAGGGCCCTCACCATCAGTTATCAGTTTCATCACAACCCAGTCACAAGCACACACACAACAGGAACTAAAAGGGTGAATAACAGAAGTCTCATGACATGAAGACTCCTTTGTAAATTCCTTCAAAAAGTTAAACAGATGAATAAACTACTTCAAATAAGTACATGACAAAGGAGCTCTACAGTGCAAACATGAGGCTAGTTGGAGGTATGCACATTTATTCACCTTCATAAATGTGATCCCAAGAAACCACAAAGTCAGAAAAATCCACTCCTGCAGAAGAGTTCATAGGAAGACTGGAAGAAATGTTTGGCTCAAAGTAAGATCAAGGGAGGCTTCAAAACACTACAAAGGAGAACTGTATCATCTTTAGTTCCTGCTACAGCAAAGAAACAACAGCTTATCTGCATCTGTTACTGTACAATAGTACACTAAATGTATTTCTCTAATAAATTTCCAAGGCTCCAAAAATTAGCTCATGATTTTTTCACAGAAACAAGATACCAAAAGTTTTCTTAATCGGACACACTAACACACTACATCTGTTTCCTTCCCACAGTATTTCTCCAGCAACATCGCACATGTCTTGATTTTTAACTTTTTCATAAGTTTTTTTCAAACAAAAGCAGGGTTGTCTGATAGTGCTTCTAAGAACTCAAAAGCAACATTTTTCTGAATGTTTCTCCCACTAAATTCTCATTTGAAGCACTGATCATTCTAAAAGGAACAACTTGTTCCTTTCCTGTACAGGTTAAATTAAGCACATTGCCACTCACTCACAGCAGATTCATTCAAGACATAGTCAAAACTGTATTCCATACCTTAAGATAAACTCCTGTCTTGGTTTTGCTATTATTTAAACTGTAATCAAAGAAAAACACGTCAATTTGAAGAATCAAAGACTGACAAGTAGCATTAATAATACAATCTACTTCCAAAAAGAGATAAAAGGCTATGCTCATAGTACATGATTTTTGCAAACCCTTATTCCTCATCCAAGAAAATGTAGAATGACAAAGATGACAGGCATAGGATAATGCAGGACTAAGAATAAGCAACATATTTTACTGTAATAGTGCCTTCCCATGGTCATTTACGTTGTATTGGGAGGGATATTGTCTTTCGGTGAAGATTATTTGGCAGAACTTTTAACAAACTTACTTCTGTTTAATGGGATCACAAACTACTCTATGTGCTGGCCAATCTTTTTTCTGACAATCTGCAGAGCAATAGTATGTTTGCACACACTGGGAACATCTGAGCTTTCCTAAAAAAAGAAAAAAAAACCAAAAGACAAAAAAGAGGTATCTGAGCAAAACACGGACTGGAAGGGACGACAGCTGTTTAAATAACTGCTTTAAAAAACAGCTCCCCTGCAGTTCTAAGCACATACAAAGTGGTATTTGTATTCACATACAGCTATCAGACATTGCTGCCCAAATGTCCCAAATTCGCTCTACTCTTAAGGGAAAAAAGCCCACCACTTTTGATAAGGAGATGCTCTCTTCTGCCTGTCAGTTCTGTTACTCCAACTATGTTCTGAATAGTCTATAGTTGTGTCCGAGAGTTAAAAATATACATCCCTTTAAAGACATTTCTGAGCAAACCTGATCTAGTTTCACTGATAAATGTACTGTATGTCACAGACTACAGGAGAACAGCCACTTACCAAACAGACCACAACGATGGCAAGTGCCCCCTTTATGAGGTGGGACTAAAAAACTCAAGAAACTCTTATCACAGCAAATAGAAAAAGCACTCTTAGAGGAATATTGCAATTTCTTTGGCTTCTCACTAATCCAATCAGAATGTGACACCTGTGAAAGAAAAACCTGAAGTCATTCTTACTAGAAAAAAGCTGCCCATTAGAATAAAATATTCTAATATATAAAGATGACAACAAAAAGAGACAAAACTTCAAAATTCTAGAAGGAGAAATACATGCTGATAATTTCTGCTCTCTAGAAATACTCAGAATACTTGGGGCAACTATAAAGTGAAATAACTCACAGTATTTCCTTTATCAGCTGCAGCTATGCAGTTCTCTCTACCAGTTTTGTCTTCCACAGAACTTCCTAGAAGCAGAAGTATTTGCAAAGGGATCTGATTAACAACACTAACATAGGCCTCTGTTATGGAATATTTGCAGGAAGAAACAAGGCTCTTGGCTACTCCTACTATTCTGCCAGCCTATTTGTGCGAATGGAGATGCTTGGACCATGACACACTCTGGAAGTCACCTGTTTTCACTCTGATACTACATTTATTCCATAATGCAATCAGTGGTAGTATTAAAACAACAGTTTCACTGTTCTGTGCTTATCACTCAATACTGAGAAACAAAACACTTTGAAACAGGAGATTCTGACTTTCCAGTGAGTGCCTTACAAACCTTGTGTTCTTTCCTGCAAGTTTTTCTTTACCAAACAACTCCTACAAGACATTCAGCAAAGCCTGCATATCTATATAGTAGGAACTCTGTTTTTATAAGTGGGCAACTCACCCACCTACAAAGAATTTGTTTCAGTTATAGGCTACATGAGCCATTTAGAGCTTGTTGCAGTCTGGCAGGCCCATCCAAGGTCTCCACTGAAACAACATAAAGCTTACAACACCTTTTTTTTCCCACCTGGAAGCAAGTTAATCTTATAAACTTTGCCTGAACTAAAACTCTTGCCTAACACGAAATCAAGTTTCATGAACTCTCCAGATCCAAGATGTTTGTATATGAAGCTAGTTCAGCTCTCCCAAAATGAAGCCTTTCCCTCTCCCCAACCTGGAGTAAGAGAACGTGAATCAGACAGTACTGAGGCACTTAGGAGGCAAGAAACGTTGCTGAAGGAATTCCAACCCCCACATATCAGTCCAAATTCCCTGGTGGGTTTTTTTAGTTTCTAAGGCATTTCAGCTGGCACAAGTTTGGATAATTAGGAGTTGTATTTATAAGCCATCCTTATATTGATGATGCGTACCAATAATCAAGCATATACACAATCACACAAGAACAAAGTCAAGATATCTCTGTTAAGCTTTGTACAAAGTCTCTCTTATTGCACTTGTGTTGCTGTTAAAACTTACTGTACTGTTTCTACACTTGTCAAAAATACCCTGTATTGTTTGCTTACAAAATACTAGGGTTTTCTAGATATTTCAGAAACTCAGCCTCAAAACTAAAAGCTTTTCAACAGTAAGTTGGTACCTGTGACCCTGTTGCTTAAATCTGCATCTGCAACTTCATTATGTTGAAGATGAAGTAGTTCTGCCATCACGTAAAGGTTAACATTGGAGTATGACCAAAGGTGGCTGTGGGCCAGGTAACTGCAAAAGCATAGATTTAAAGATTAATTCCAGCAGGCACACAAATTTAAGTATTTTTGGGTCATGTTCTGAAGCTATATTTGAGCATTCATTTTGGAAGGCTAATTCTCTACCGTCTTTTTCTTTTGTCTGCACAGCAAAACACTTTCCGCATTAAAGATCGCAACGATGAATGCCAGAGACAGAATGATGAAAATTCCTTTAGGAGACAGGAACACACTGACAAGCGGGGCTGGCCATCACCAACTGCACGTGAAGGTCACTGTGCCTCTCTGGAGGAGACCTCACTGTACTTTTGGTAAAACGGTTTGTAGTAATAAAAAGCACAGGCCGCACTCTTGGGTTCCTCATGGCCGGGAGCCTGAGGGGAACCACTGCCCTGGGCTCTGCTGAAATGCATTTTCAGCACCTGCTTTGTAAATGTTCAGATGCAATATAATTGTTTAAAACGAAAAATATTGGAGAAAACAAACTAAAATGAGCCTGCGAATAAAGCAGAGTAGTCTTCGAAGTGACACTGCAGAACAGCCAGAAACGTGCTTTCACGACCGCAGGTGCTATTTAAATTAAGTAATTTAAATGAACTCCGAATAAAATTAGACACCCCGTCCCACTGCCTCCAGCCAAACTCTTAGCCCGCCCCGCCGTCTCCGGCCCTCTCTCCCCCCAACAAAGCGCTCAGCCCCGGGCCGCGCTGGGCTCCTTCCCCGGGGGAAGCGAAGCGCTCACCCCAGCCCCTCTCTCCCCTCAGAGGAGCGCTCACCCTGGGCCATCCCTGCCTCTCTCCCCTCAGAGCAGCGCTCACCCTGGGCCATCCCTGCTCTCTCCCCTCAGAGCAGCGCTCACCCTGGGCCATCCCTGCTCTCTCCCCTCAGAGCAGCGCTCACCCTAGGCCATCCCTGCCCCTCTCTCCCCTCAGAGCAGCGCTCACCTCGAGCCGTCTCCCCACGAGGCTCACTCGACGACCGCCGATAGCAAGAGGAAAGAGCGGCCCCCGGAGGCCAGGGACGTTTCCAGCCGGTCCCGCCGCCCCGCCCAGGCGGGATCCCGCTGTTTAGGGGCGGAGCGGGGCATGTGCTGCCCGGCCGCTCGCAGGCGGCAGTGCCGCCATCGCAGCCAGGCGGGGCAGTCCGGAGGGGCTTTTCACTAATCCAGGCTGGTCCGAGCCCCATCCAACCTGGCCTTGAACACTTCCAGGGACGGGGTATCTACCGCTTCTCTGGGCAACCTGTGCCAGTGCCTCATCGCCTCATAGTAGAGGATTTTTTCCCAATATCTAATCTAAACCTGCCCTCTCTCAGTTTGAAGCCATTCCCCCAAGCCCTCTCACTACATGCCCTTGTAAAAAGTCCCTCTTCAGCTCTTGTGTACCTTTAGGCACTGGAAGGTGCTCTAAGGCCTCCCCAGAGCCTTCTCCAGACTGAACAGCTCCAACTCTCTCAGCCTGACTTCATGGCAGAGGTGCTCCAGCCCTCTGAACATCTTTGTGGACATAATTACCCACGGTTGCACCAGTAACCCAGTCTTATTTAATACAAATTCAGGAAACGGCTGTGAGATGAAATTTGATACATAAAATTAATGCATTTGTATTTTATAAAGTATCTTAATTTTGCCCTGCAGCCTAGAAAATACATCAACCTATTCTCACTTTTGTTTGTCCTGTCTCCTTTTTTTTTTTTACAAGGTGTTTTCCCCTTTTCTTTTAACATTTGTTTCCCGTCTTCATGAAAAAACCTACTTCATCCTAAAGACTGCTGCAATTATGCTACTACTCAGACATGATCTCAGGTGTTCCCAGTGCTGTGCAATTAAGCTTTCACCAAAAATAAATTAATCTGATCCATTCTAGTGCCTACATTGTTGTACTTATTATTAAAGTGGATTTATTCTTACATGTTCTGTACAGCAGGGAATAATTTTCTCTGTTCACAGAGAAGTAGCTGAAGCATAGCTATTTTGCCTTAAGTAATTTGGAGTTTGGCTGTGACAGAATTTCAGTCTAAATCATCTGTGTTTAAGTCTAGGATCCTGTCTGCCAAACTATTGTTCCCTGCTAAGTATTCTCAAAAGAAAAGCGAGCAACACACCTTAAGGGTCACTGAGTTTTCTCTCGGTGGTTTAGATACCACCTACGAAAGTTAGAGGAAGGACTCTTCCTGGCTCACATGAACTTCCAGCCCTCAGCTGCAGCCTGAGGAGAAGCTGAGTGTATCAGAGGCTGCTTTTACAACAAGAGGGAAAATTAGGTGGGATTAGGTGGGATTTCAGGAAATCCATCTGCCAAATTGCTCAGCGTTGCATATCAGAGTAGGCACATTTGTATGTGGGAAGTTGTGGGGAGACAGAGCAATCATGATCATGCAGCCTTCATCATCTGCCTGCCCCTTGTTCCTCTGTCCCTAAGATTAGCCCAATAGTCCTCATGCCTAGGAAAAACTAATACCAGAAAGACATTAAGAAATAGTTCTCTGTCATTCAAACCTCTCTCAAAAAATATTAGGCTTTCTTTGTGGCTTAAAACATCTAGACAAGATGACCCAGCACCCTGTCCAGCTGAATCTTAAAATTGTCCAGCACTGGGGAATCCACCACTTCCTTGGGGAGATTATTCCAGTGGCTGATTTTTCCCTTTTTTACCCTTTGTCTTTTCCATGGGACTCCTTGTAAAAAAAGGAATTTCCATCTTCTTTGTAGCCACCCTTTAAATACTGGATTGTAGTTATAAAGCCTTCCCTGAGCCTTCTTTTCTGACAGCTGAGCAAGCCCACTTGTCTCAGCCATTCCTTCTATATAAGCTTCTCAAATCTTCATGATCTTTGTGGCCTATCCACATCTCTTTTGTGTAGCAGGGACCAAAAATGAACACAGCATCTCAGGTGTAGCCTTGCAAGCACTGAGTGGGACAAATACTTCTTTATCTGTGCTGGTGCTTGCTCAAAATAAAACAGTTACACAATGAAAGTGATTCCCAATGAAGAAAATAATAACTCTTTTTGTAATTTTGCTATGATGTGAAATGCAGGAATCAATTCAGCCCACAGTAATTACATTGCAACAGACCAGTCTTCTGGCAAATACTGGGATTTGGGCAAGCTGGACTCTGTTGCCAGCTCCTCCTCAGCAGTGCCAGACATGGTCCTTTGAGCACCGGTGGTCTCAGTGGAGTGTGGGGTGTTGTTCAGCACATCGGCTGTTTGAGCCACCTCATTGCTCTCCCTTAAAGTGGAGTTGCTAACACTTCTTTAGCTGAAGGAGAAAACATCGGTTTGTAAGCCGTTTCAGTGGGCAAAACTATAAAAATATTCTGGATGATTAACAAATGTCACCTGAAAACTGAGCAACTAGATGAACACTTCCTTTTTCTTATATAACAATGCATGAGCCAAAAGTCAGAACTGCAACCTTTTGAATATGTGGGCCAAATTCTGCCTCTGCCTCTGCAATGCAGAGCTTGTTTGCAGCAGACAGGTCTGTTGTGTAGGACTGTCTGTCTTTCAGATGGTAAGTTCACTTCTCTCAGAAATTGTTTTCCTCAGCATTTGTACATGCCAAATGAGAGCTATGACTGGCTAATTAAGAGGTACAGTAATTCATTCTTATTTAACATGAATGCAAGCGGTTTGGGGAAGGACTCACTCTGTGACTTGTCATCATTCCCTAAGTATCTGTGGCTGCCTCCTGGGGATAAGATATTCTTCAGATGAAAATTTGGCTTAAGCACAGGTATTAGATGAGGCAGAACTGTCAGCATCAGTTCTGGGACTAGAGCTGTGAGGAGTCCAGCTGAGTACAAAAAAAGTCCTTTTCTTCTGCCTTTAAGGAAGAACTCCACTAACCAGGCTCTATTTTCTTAACCTGATTTTAATCCTGCTCCAAAAATGTGTCCAGAATAAAAGGCAAAAATCAGATGAAATTCCGCCAGGTGTAGTGGAACACACTAAACCACATACAGGTAACATCAGTGGGACTGCAGACAAAGTGTACAGCAAGGTAAAAGCACAAATCTTAAAAAGAGTGGGGCCAGATGCCTCTGCAGCTGTCTTTAAATAACTAGAAGACCAAATAAGAAGTAGTTGGGCACTGAAGTGACTGTGTTACAGAGCAGCAAGGCTGTGTGAACTTTGAGGCTCAGCTGCGGAACAGCAGCAGTAGGGGCAAAGAAGCCTTTCTGAAAGCAAAGCTTAGACTTGGGCTGCATGGCAATTAGCAAGTGAGTGTTGCATGGTACTGCTTTCTGAAAAGACACCATTTTTACTTATCTCTGTTCCACACCTGATTTTTTATGTATTTTTAGCAAGATGGAATGCACAACATAATTTGAGCAAAGCAAGGGCTAGACATTTGCCTTTAAAATGTAATTTGGAGGTTAAAGCTGAGGGCATGAGTTCTCTCTGCAACCTGCTTCCATTTATGGTCTCAGCTTAATATTTTTCAAGACACATGCCTTCATATGACTGACTCCTTTGCTGCTTTAGAGGTGATGGCTAGGACATTGTTCAGTTACCTGAAGCAGTATTATCTTTCCCAAAATAATGGACATTTAAAGATTTATAGTTATGATAGCACTGAAAGATTTCCAGATTGATTTTCTCTAAGATCCCACTGTTGTTTTTAAGGATCTGTTAAAATGTTTTGTTCTGGTTTCAGCTGGGATGGAGTTAATTTTCTTCCTAGTAGCTGGTACAGACCTGTGTTTTGGATTTAGGATGAGAACAATACTGATAACACACTAGCATTTTTAGTTGTTTCTAAGCAGTGTTTACACTATTGCCAAGGACTTTTCAGCTTCTCAATACGCTGCCAGCAAGAAGCTGGCGCAGGGTGGGGGGGGAACAACGCAGCTGGGACAGCTGATTCCAGCTGGCCAAAGATTATTCCATAACAAATGGCATCATCCTCAGTATATAAACTGAGGAAAAGCTGACCAGGGGCCACTGTTTGGGAACTGTCTGGATATCAGTCAAGTAAGTGGTGAAAAATTGCATTGTGCATCACTGGGTTTGTATATTCTTAGTAGTAGTAGTATTAGTATTACTGTTTTCTGTCACATTAAACTGTCTTTATCTTGACCCACAAGTTTGAGGCTTCCAGTCCTCTCCCCCATCCTGCTCAGGAGGGGAGTGAGCCTGCAGCTGTGTTGGGCTTACTTGCTGGCTGGGGTTAAACAACAGGCTTCAAGGAGCGTTTTCTAGGACCCCCAAATTTCTATTTGCAGCTCTGAAATTCCAAATACCTAGAAAGAATGTGGAGAAAAAGAACTTGGTCTGAAATAACTCTCCCAATTAATGTTTGTAAGTGAAGTTATGCAGGACATTCTGTTTTCAAGGTCATCCATGATATGAACTGAAGAAATCATCACTGGGTAGGTGATGATTTCACACATGCAGGTATGTGTATGCTTTTTTATGAATATAAAAATAAATTAGCCAAAATAAAGGAACAATCTGATCTAACGTCAAAGTTAGCCTTGCTATGAGTAGGGTACTGGACTAGATAATTTCCTGAGGTCCCTTCCAACCTGAATTATTCAGTGATTCTAACTTACTTTTCTATTGTTATGTTTAAGATGTTACTGCAGGAGAGATGCCAGTGCTTATTTTAGCTGACCTGCTACAGCAAATACAACTGCTTTCACTTAACAGCTTGCCTGCTAAGGTATTTTTTTCAATTTATTTTTTATTAAATAAAATGGCATTTATGCCGTGCTCTGGATTCCAAAAAGCTTTGTGTTCCACTGAAAAACTGCTGACCTCAGCACTGAAATGTAGTCCAGATTTTTGATGCCCAGCAAATTTTTTACTTTTTAAAAAAAAATCCGATCTGAATAAGGAATGAAGTCGTGGCAAGTGCTAAGTGAAGCTGTTGATTAACATTACTGGATTGACTTTTACATGGCAAGTGGGTGCAGAGGATTTTGACATAAAGTGTAGGGGTTGATTCTGGAGAATGTGATGCTGTTTACTTCAGGGAGAAGATTCCATTAGTCATTACTTGTGCACTGGATATTGCAAAAAGGAGAGGCATCTTCGTCACCATCGCTCTGAAAACTGCTGGGGTGAAAAATCCCTCCTGTATAGCAGCTGCTCAGGGCTGCGGTCTTAGATAGTGCCATGGAATGTCTGACATGAGATTCCTTGCCCAGAAATGTCGTACATTTAAATACGGAGGAAAAAAAAATCCAGATTGAAACAATTTTTATACACATGCCCTAAACGATCTTGTGTGAAATCACAGAATCAGTTAGGCTGGAAAACACCTCTGAGATCATCGAGTCCACCCCATGACCCAACGCCACCCTATCAACCAGACCATGGCGCTGAGCGCCACGTCCAGCCTTTCCTTAAACACCTCCAGGCACAGTGACCCCACTGCCTCTCTGGGCAGCGCATTCCAGTGTCTAATCAATCTTTCTGTGAAGAAAACCTTCCCAATGTCCAACCTAAATGTCCCCTGGCGAAGACTGTACTAATACCATTGCACTATGTCCTGTATCCAGCCGCTCGGAGCTTTTAGCACCGTCAGTGGATCGCAGGCTTTCGGCAGCGCGGGTGGGAACGCGGCGAGACGAGTTCCGCATCACCTGCTGCTTCCGGTGGCTGCCGCGAACAGCCGATGGCCCCCCGCCCGTCCCGAGCGGCACCGCAGGGATCGCGACCGCCACGGGGCTGGGCCGGCCCCGCC
>VZRL01001768.1:3768835-3832800 GCA_013397895.1 Origma solitaria
ACTGATCCGCTTCACTGTCCGCGGGCGATAAACCCTGGGGGACGCGGACGCGGGGGCGGGGGGAGGACGGCAGGCAGGCAGGCAGGCAGCATTCCCCGGGGTGGCGAGGGGCTCTCCCTCTGCAGGTGGGGGCACTGGGCTGGCAGAGTCGCCGGAGGTTGGGAGCGAGGTGACCGGAGAGCCGGGGGCTGAGGTCCTGCCGTAGCAGCGCCTTCCCAGTCAGGACCTCCGAGCGGCTAGCGCAGGCTCGTGTGCTGGCTCGTAGTCTCTTTGTTTCTGGACAGCTTTCTTCTCCACATATTAATTAGGTAGTCCTGTTTCATTGGCTGGCTGCGTGTTGATTTCGCTGTATAGTTAAATAATTAGATAACAAAGCCCAGCAACTGCTGTGAAGGTTATTTTATAGAGCCGGCTGCGGTGTTGCGGTAGAGTACGTGTCCTTGTTTTTGCAGATGGTATTTGCAAAAGCTGCTTGCCCTTCTATGTTTGAAAGAAGGACTTCAGCGAGATGATTATGATGTAGGCTTGCAGATTTTGGCTCTTATCCCGGAAAATAGTCTGCACAGGTGAGTCTCATATGTGTGTACTTCCAACGAGACTCTGCGCAGACCAGAAGAGGATTTCGTGGGGAATTGAAATCTGTGTGTAAGATGAGAAGTACGGCATTCCAGCTTTAGTGCTGGTTTTCTTTATTTTCTTGTAAAATTGCTTTTCAGAAGTTAAAATGTTGCAAGCAGAATATGCTAAAAAAACAGGTATGGCCAGTGTCCCCGGTATGTTTTGTTGTATAAGGAAATCGTTGAAACTGTGAGCCACAGCTGTGTTTCTCTATGGACAAGGACATGTAATCACTGGCTGCTATGAATACTTATGTTGCCGTTGACTTTAGGGAGGAGATGGTTAAGCTCTAGAGATATGGGAAACTGAAAGTATTAAGATGTTTCAGGAAGCTGTTAGATGACATTTGAAATGTCATCTGTTTTATGAAAGAAAGTGAACTAGTTCTGTGTTGCCTTTGAGGTCTTCTTTTTCTGAAAAAACTTCAATCATCTGTTCTTGTCTTGGTTTTGAAACAGTATTTTTCTGTCATTTTTTAAGACTCGATTTGGGATTGTTGACAGGTGTTTGTTGGCATTGCGAGGTTCACTGTTTCAAAGTGTTGAGAAAAGGATTGAAGAACCAAATATAGAGAGTAGTTTCTAATTAGCAGCTCTGTTGCTTAACGCTACCTTAGGCTAATATTGAATTTCCTGAAGCTGGCTTTTTTAAGAGCTATGAAAAATAGAAAGGCGATATTTTTCTGTATTTAATAGTGTTATTAGGCATGTTGAATTAGTAGATGTGGGCTCCAGGAAGCAATATCCTGTACTTAGTTCTGAGCTGACTTGTTCTGAACTTATTTTCCAATTGCCATAAACAATATTGGAAAAGCCTTATGGATAATACTTACCTTGAAGTCATAGTCAAAGACCCTGCTACCTCAAATTGAGGGTGAAAAAAAAATCTCATCAGAAATAAATCAGTGTCAGAATAGAGGAGAAAATCATGGTCCTAATTTCAAGAAGTACATGCAATACTGATTTTCTTTTTACTGTAATACTATTGTATATAAGACTGCCTCTTAGATGAATTAACAGAAATCAGCCTTCTGCAGAGGTCACAGTTGACTTGTTCATATCCTTAAAGAATTGAAGTGTTTACTTGTTTGTTTTCAGGGATACTGGAGACACTGCAGGACAGTCAGTTTTGAAAACAGTAGAACTCTACTATACCCCCCAAATGGTATTTTTCACTGTGCAGTGATCGTGCAGACAGTAACTCCATGGCTGGAATTTTACGGCCTTTTGCACGTTCTGGAAACAACATTTGTAAAGAGCCATTGAAAGCAAACATGCTGTCATCTCCAATGCCAAATATGCCAAGATCCATATCTTACCAGTGCCATGACACTACACGTTTGTAAGAAGGTCTGCCAGAACTCCAACTTCTCTAGTGTGAACAAGAGTTATGGCTCTGTTATAGATGTGGAAGACCTGTCATAGAATGTGTGCTTTGCAATTTGTACTTAGTCGTAAATTTGATTTCTTCCCCTCCCTTAAGATACTCCTTGCACAGGTGATATTATCAGTGTCAGAATGTGAATGCAAACAGGGTTCTAGTAAGGACAGACAGAGCAGAGCTGCTCCTGGCCTTGTTGTAAGCAGAGCTAAAGGCAGGATGCTAAAACCTGAAAGGTTACAAAAATGCTGTTGCTGGCATTGCATTGATTGGTGAAGTAGAGACTCATTTTTCTGACTTGGAAGAGTAGGAGTTGTTCTGTGCTGAAGACACACAGAAGATTGCAAGTCTGTGTGTAAACCCTGAAGTGTCCAAGTCTCGTGATGTTCACAGTAAAAGGATGCTGTTGCTAATATATTGTTTTCTCTTATACATGAACTTCCAGTCTCTGGACTCATACGTCAAAAATAACACTCTCAAGGTGTACGCCATGACTTGTGGTATGATGGGAGCAAATCCAGCCTCACCTGTTAAACCTTAACTGATGAACTTTATTTTGGAGTTGTGTTGTTACTTGACTCCAGACATGGAGTTAATATGATCATAATATTAACCATGTGCATGAGATTGGTAGAAAACCTGGTGGTGCCTTGAAGGAATCGTACACTTTTGCTCAGCTAACTATTGATGTAAGCAAAGGAAAGCAAAGATAAAGTTTGAGTAAACCTTGTCTTCTGAAGTACTTATCTCATGTTCAAAGAATTGATAGGAATGCTGTGCTTTGCACCTTGGCACTGCCATTGGCATTTAATGAAGTCAGATTAAAAACCTGAGAAGAATAATTGAGTTGAAGTGTTAAACTGATAAAAGCAAGGAAATCCTGAGAGTACCCACTGTGTATTCTCACTGTTCCACTCCCTTCCCTTTGAGCATGTGCATCAAAGCAGGTCATTGTGTGAGCTGAATCAGGAGCTGCGTCAAGTTCTGCCTGGGCTGGAGGACTCAATGTCCTAGTGTAAGCCAGCTTTTCCATTTCTGATTGATCTTGGGCAAAAGTGAATTAATATTGGGAGAGCTGGTGTAGGTGGGATTCTGGTGTGTCTCTTTTGTTTCCTATATGTTCTGTCTGTAAGTACAGGAAGACTGTGAGTGTGTGAGCCCTCATGGCCACCCTCTGTTTTGTATGGAATACAAGCAGTGGTGATCAGCATCATCTCTTCTTCATCTTAAGAATTCTGTCTTTTTCTTAGGCAGTGATGCTTTTCAATCCAGTTCATCTCCTTTTAGTGTGTTTCATAACTTGGGGGGCTTGCTACTCTGATTAATATTGAATGTGGAATTGTAGTCAAATATATAAACCTGAAGCCAGAAGGATTGTTTGAAATTCTTCTCATGCTAGATTATGTAAAGTACCTACTTTTTTGGACCTTTTAATCCCAGTCCCTTTCAATTTAGTTCAAACCTTTAATTTGTCCCTCTACACAGCTGCTATATGGTAGAGCTGCATTTTGTGTCTTATTGTGTAAAACAGAACTTCTTTAGCAGAATTTTTTTTTTTTTTTTTTTTAGTAAACTTCAGTTGAAAACAGAATTATTTCTCATATTTGAGCTTCCCTGTTTTGCAGTGTTACCTGGTGATGTAATGCTTAGTCTGAGAAAGCCATTTGTGTCAGAGTTCTTGTGAAAGATACCATGCAAATTACAGGTAAGTTGGGTATTAATTTGAAACAATAGGAAAGTTTGTTTTGCTGGTCAGTGTGTTGACTAGTAGGCAGTAGTTAAGGAAAAAGTAGCTTCAGAAAAAAAGAAACCAAAAACTTCACCCAAGAAGTGAAGTGGAAAGGTGTGTTCAGTCTGTCCGGATGAGCTTAGGTAAAAGTATTATTAGGATTACAGTGAGCTAAAACAAACTGTAAAATTTCTCTTCAATGTTGTTTTTAGTCTTACTATCATGTAAAATGGTTAGCAAGAGTTCTGATGCAATGACAGCTTGGCACTGACTTGGAAAAGCATTTTAGTTTGCTTAAATAATGATTATTGTGTAATAAAGATGTGAAAAGTTCTTGAAGAGAAGCAACTTGGGTTTTGCAATGAACAACACAACTATAAGACGCTAAGAGAGTTTTAATACCCCCAAATTATTCTTTAGCGGTCTTGTTGGGTTGTCATTATATTTTTGGTAGCATGTAAGCTGTTGAGCAGCTTCATCTGTTACCTGAGTGTAATAGGCTGGAAATTAGAGCTGAAGTGGAAACTAATTCTAACAGTTGTCTGACTGTTAATGGTTACTTTAATATCTCTGTCTTAGGATAATATGTTCAAAGATAAGAGAAAGTACTTTATTTTTTTGCTGTGATTCATCTAAGATTATGTTTCTAATAGAATATTTTATAGCATAATAGCTAAAGGAGAGGAACAGTCCTTTGTGGAAGAAACTGTTCAGACAAGTTTTGTTCTTTCTAATAAATGCTGTGACATTGCTGAAGCTTTTTTTGCATTGGGTTGCTGGTCACTTCGTATGTAGGTGACTTATCAAGAAAACTCTACAAACCATTCTTCAGCCAATAAATCCTAATTAAGTCTTTTAAATACAAAGTCCATCTCCGGTGTTAAACTGGATTATATTGCTTCTCACATTAACTCTTGAATTTGCAATTGAACTGGTACTTGTACTCTCTTTTTGTTGCTCAGGAACCTCCAAGAGGGAAGTGGGTCTGTAACTGAACTGTTCAAATGGGTGCTCATGTGCAGCTTTTGCTTTTATTGGAGTCTTCTGATGGGCATCAGAGCTTCATCATGAAAGTCATTTGGCTGTTGACATTTCAGTCATATGTCACTTCATTTCATAGATGCATGAGTGGAAATGTAAGGCAGTATAAAAAAATCTCTTTAGCAGAACCTTTAGTCTACTTAGCAGTGATTGGGAAAAGAACCAACCCGTTATTGCACTATAAATGATAAATGTGGTTTCGTTAAAGTTACTTATCTTTGCTTCATGAGCCTCAGTAGCTGCTTGCATGAAGGAGAGGTGCTTCTGAGATGGGATTCTGCGTGAGTGTAATGAGCCATGTGTAAAAATCAATCAGTGGGTTGGAATTTAATATTACATATTCTTTAATTTGAATGAATAGGAGGCAGAGTAGTTAAATGGTGGGGTATGTATTGATTCTGAGTTTGCATGTACACTAGCCTCCCTTTTAAAATCATTAATTATTGTTGAATAGCAATTTCCAAGGGATGAGTGTAAAAGTGCTATCTCAGGATAGATTTTTAGGGCATTGCTGATCTTTCGTTATAAGAATTTTTGAAAGTCATGTCAGAAAAAAAGACATGTTTTGAAACATTGCTTGGTATTTCTATACTAAAAGTCAGTCCTTGCTTGCATGTGAAGTAAATGTTAGATTCCATTCTAGCTGAAAGAGCTGAAGTCTCAGCCTGAAGTCTCAGTCACAACTTCCAATTCTGTAAATGCCAAGACGGGGAACTATTTGTGATCAGTGCTTTTAGAGATCAAGACACAGAAAACTGTAAGACGTAGTGGAAGTTTCATTTGTAGCTGAGTCCAGTCCCTCGGTGTGTCTGGGCAGGTTGCTGAGAGCTTTAACTGGTAGTTGGAGGGCTGGAGTAATGGGAGGGTGTTCTGCAGTGTGATTTGAGGTGTAAGTGTGAATCTTCAAAATTACTGTAAAATGCATGTAGCTTCTGCTTGCAAATTATGAGACTCTATTTTAATTTGCTACTGGATGATACAGGGAAAAAAGTCAATATTTTCTTTGCAGGTATAATTTTATGAGGACAATACTTTTCGTTTAAAAAAAAAAATCTGTGTTCCAGACCTCCCAGGTCTAGATTTATCCTGTAGTTTGGAGGTTTTTTGTCGCCTTTTGGTGTGTGTATCTTGGCTTCTTAATCATTGTCATTTTATTATTGGGTGGTCTTTGAATAATTGCACAGCTGAGTTGAAAGTATTTCTTTTTTCAGATATAACACATATCTATGAACAGACCTCTTGATTGGAGAGCTGTTAGAAAGCCAGAGGAATAAAAGTGAACAGTTCCTGGTATCTCTTTAGACCAGCTACAGTTTCAGGTGCTTTGCTTGGGTGCCAGTGTTCTACTTTGGTGTCTGAAGTATTGCAGGTGAACAAACAGGGCAGTCATTGTGAAAGCATTACATTTTTACCTGGTTTAGCTGGGGTGTAGAATTTTCTGTTCATCTCGTACTGGCCTATACAGAGAGAACCCCCACAACTTTCTATATATGTAGGCAAGCTGTATATCTGCCTTCCTGAATAGTTTTGCCAAAACTGGAGTGATTCATAAATATCTGCATCCAGCACTTTCAGTATCAAAATGGAGCTATTTTTACCTTGCTTGCTCCCACAGCATTGGGATCTGCTAGCAAATAAAATTGCTGTAAACCCATAAACAGGCGTTTTTGGTTGAATTGGAGAAGGATGCAGAAGAAAGGAGATGTTTGTAAAATCAGTTGGAATGTGGTGCAGAGAACAGTAAAATAATGCCTGGGATAGACAGCTGGTTATTTGAGCTATGTAGTGCTGCCCAAGTCTTTTGGTGTGGTACTAGGGAAAAGAAGTCATTATTTGCTTCACTGGAGGGTCTGAGGATGTTAGGAATAAACCCCTTTTCTAGCTGTCGCCGTAAGAAGCTCTACAAAGGACAAGCATCCCTTCTGGTTACTGGCACTGCGCACTAAACCTGAACTGCATAGTTCAGAAACCAGAACCAATATGGAAGAATAGTGAGTGTTACAGAGCATTTGAAGAGGCTGCTGCTTAAGGGCGTTTGCTTGGATTTTTATGATGAATTTCCAGTGGAACTTGTCTTCAGAATGTGCCATCTTGGAAAGCAAAATAAAGAGTAACAGCAGCAATTTTGTGAGTTACAAATTCAGTTCTAGGCAAAGAACCAGGAAGTGTGGATCACAAATTACAGCATGAGGAGAATTGCTCTGAAGCAATTTCAAGGGCTTTATTTTCTGATAGGTTTTTCCTGTGAATATGTGGACTTTGTTTAGAGGTGTGCAGTGTTTCCTTAGCAAGTTTACAGCACACTGCAGTGAAAAAGCAGCTCTGAGTCCTGAGGTGACATCCGTATAAGAGCAGTAGAGACTTCTGGGAACTTGGGCTGCTTGTGTCCTGTGTCACCTGGTGTCACCAGGTTCTTCTGTCACTGAGCTGCTTGCCTGGCCGTATCAGGGTGCTTAGGACACTGCTGACTGTAGGAGTCATCTGTGACTGATGGAGCAATTTATCACTCCTTTCCTTGTCCCCCTCCTACTCACTGAAATGCATCGCATCTATATGGCAGCTTTGAGTAATTTTGAGACTTCGGTGTGTTACTGAAGGAAATTTGAGTATTCTCCTGTGAACGATATGAAATGGAAAGAGGAAAGCTACCTTGTAGTTCTGCTTAAAAATGAGCTTGGTTCATATCCAATGAAACCTGTCTCGATGCTTTTTACATATTGAAAGATGAAGAGCATATATGGTCTTAGCTGATGTGATGTGCTTTTTCACGTTTTTGTGGATTGCATGTGTACTTTTTTGGAGAGTGGATGATTCCCTCATCGTCAGTGACTGTGCTGCAAGGCCTCTCTTAGGAGCACAGCCAGGAGTGGAAAACATCTACCCAAAGATGAGGCAAAATCCTTCCTTTTTAAAAGGAATTAAAATAATTGACTGCTACTGGCCATTATAATATGTAATGTGTAGTTGAATGTGTGCGGTGTCCAGTAAACTGCGTTTGCTGTCTTAAGTTCTTGTTACTCCCTTTTCAGAAGGTTTTGTGCCTCAGAGTCACTTATTGTGCCTCAGAGTCACTTATCTAAATGCTTTTCACTTTCATTTCAAGCCTGGGTTGAACAAAGTTTTCTGTATGTACACACCTGTGAAGCATTAGTCCCTCCTGCCCTTTTTTTGCCCCTCTCTCTGCAGTATTTTTAGGCACTGAGGTGTAAATACCTTTTTTTTCTCTTGAAGCAGTGATTTTTGTTTCTCAGGACCTTGACCTTAAGTTTGCTTACAGACCCACCCCAGGCACACACTTCTGTCATTCTTTAATCTGTTTGCTGTAAAGAGCCCCATTGTGATAGTTACTAGGTGACAAAGCACACTTTCTTTTTTTCCTATGTTGTTAGTGAAGTGTTCTAGACAGCCACAACTCAGCAAAAGTTTCCTGTAGTTACCATTTAATATGTTTCTTTGGATGTCATCTCACATGTATTTTGAAATTGGCTGAAACAAAGTAATTTTCTCTTTCTTGACTATTTACAGCGTAAGAATTGAGAGTTTGGATCAAATTCTATCCATTTTATGAAATTAAATGCTAGCATTAAAAGTGCATCTGCTTAGCAAAGTCCTTTATAGTCAGGGATTTAAAAGAATAACATTTGCATTCAATAGATGGAAAGCACAGGCAGTTTGAAATGGCTTAATATTGAACTAAAACATATTGGATCCTCAGCATGTGCCTGTACTCACAGGAGAGCAGGCTAGAGCTGGGCAAGGTGGGGTTCCTAATTAGAATTAGCAGTACTGCCACGGGAGGAAGGATTTTCAACTGGTACAGTGGATAAACAGCCCAGGGATGAGGGTGCCAACAACTTCTTAAAAAGTTAGAGTGTATGTGCTTTCAGCAGAGGAAAGAGGAGGATTGAATATTACAGAAACTGCTTTTCTCCATGCCAGTGCATGGACTCTCAAGTGAGAATATACTGTTAAAGCATAAGCTTCTCTGGATTGCTGCTGAAGGTAGCTACAGGAAATACTTTTTTTCTTCTTTTTGTTGGCACATTACAGGAGCATGTATTGAGATTTTTGATGTTCTCCCATGTTAATACTTACATTGTGTCAGATACTTCCTTGAAGAGCTTATATGAATCATTGTCATATTTGTTCTTATTTTTATTGTTTGGTTAATTAATAGAGGAGATTTCTGTTGTGTAAAAGAAAGTGAATGAAAAAATTGCTGTTTCCTGAATCTTTGCATTCCCTGACATACCTTGTATTCAAAAGCTGGTGTGCTGTTCACTCACTCTATTGGCAGGCTCTCTGCTCCCTGCCTCTGGTTCCAGTCAGTTGTGCTATCAGCAGTTTGGCAGATAAGCACATCTCAGTTTAAGTAGCGTGATAAATGGTTGTAACCCCTGCCAGTACCAGCCTTTAATGCTGTGTGTCCTGTGCCTGCTGTTTAACTTCTTATTCACTTTAAATGTTACGTTAGGACTTGGTGATCATATGTGCTGATGCAATTTAAACTTAGTTTTGTAAATAATGAGGAGAAGTGTATATGCACTTTCCGTCTTTAAGAACATGTCTGTGATGAGAAAAAACAGTGGCTGTTTAATAAAAAAGGCAGTTTTGGTTTTGAAGGGCACAACTTGCCTATATTCCAATGCATATCTGCAGGGAGCTGTTTTGTTTGTGTGTGTAAGTGTGCCCCGAGGGCCCATGCCTGCTGCAGAGCAAACGTGGCTGAGCTGTGCTGCTGTTCCTCGTTCCTGCTGCTCACATCACCAGGGTTTGATGTGATGTGTTTCATTTTGCTTTGTGTCACTGCAGTGGGAGGACACGCAGCCAGCTGCCTTCTCTGCTGTGGAGCACGAGCAGGAGCCCGGGGAGGGTGTGTTAGAGTGTCAGACTAATTTTGAGCTGTAAAACAGAGGAGGACAACTGGTCAGACCAGTTCTGTGAGTCCAGTCACAGCAAAGAGTCCTGTCACAGCTGCAGAAGCTGTCACAAGGCAGTGACAGAGATGATGACTGCCTAGATGGATGGCAGTCATTCATGGTATGTGGGCAAGCAGGCTTGGGCTGGGCCGGTCTCAAAATGCTGCTTTGAGAATTCTGTTCCTTCTCTGGCGTTTTGAACTGACTTGTAGTGATTGCATTCTCCTGTGGCACAGGCAACAGAAGGGACTGACACTGTGGGGTGAGACAAACATCACATGGATGGGATCAGGAGCAACACACTTTTCTCCTATTGTTAAGATGATCTTCAGACTGAAGGAAGGAGCGCAGAGCAGGTGGTTGAAGGTAGAAGCTTTGCAAAACAGTGCAAGAGCCCAGTGCTTTGCTGTCACTCAACACGCTCTGTGCTTGTTTGATGTTTAAACATACCATTACATAAGCCAGTTCACTTGCTTCAGTCAACATTGTTGATTGTTTTTGATGTCTTTTGAAGACATCATAAAAGTCACTAAACTATTTTGTTTTCTTAATGCAGTATATATAAACTTACTACTTCCCTGATTTTGGGAAAGTAGTTTGTGAGGATGAGTAGGGTAATACAAGATGGATATTAAACCTAGAAAGGTATGGAGCTCCTATCAGATGGTATCCAAATATTATTAGGAGCTTGATGGATTTGTATATTTGATGTGAAACAGTCAAATATCAACATGTTTCATTTCAACTGGCTACTGCTAGACTGCCAATGTTGATCCTTTTAAGCTTCTTTCACACAAAACCTTTTGCTTACAAACCATGAGCCTTTTCTTCAGTGACATCACTGCAGTTTTATGTCTCTGGCATTATATGGGAGGTATATTCAGTTGCCTGAGGTAGGCACAACATATTTGGATATTCAAGAGACATTTGAATATCAGTATGAATTTGCATTGACAGCTGCTCCACAAGATTTCTTTGGACATTTCTGGTGTGAGAATAAATTGTGAGCCTGTGATCAATTGTTTAATTTCTGTGTAAAAGGTAGTAATTGGAACATAAAAGCTAATACTATCCAGTGACAGTAGGGAGAAAAAAATCTATGTGTGTCATAGACTGGTTCAGATAGATTTGGGCAGATAAGGCTAAAATCCAGTGTATTGCAATCATAAAGACTATGAACTTAATGTGGTAAATTATATTCTAGGTACCACCGAAAATTAAAGTACTACTGCAGGGAACACTGAATCACCATCATTTACTTTTCATGCTTTAACGGATTTGTATAATCACTACTCAAATTCCCCATGCACTTGATACAAAAACTACACTTTATTTATGAGTAATAATAACTAAGTTATTATGAATGTGGAGTCAGTGGCTTTTTTTTCCTTCTGTGACTGAGTTGTGCAAATAATTGTATTTCTGCTTCCATGTAGATTAGTCTTTGTAATACTAATTCACAGTATTATTTACAGAAGGAAGTAACACAATAAAAAGAAAACTTAGTGACCTTCCTCATCTACTCTCTTAACAGGGCTGTATTTTTCACTTGTTGTTTCCACATGAGGATAAACACCCTCCAGTTTGCTGACTGGACTAGAAATCTTGGGTATAACAACCAACATGGGAGTTCATGTATCTGATTTTACCACTTCCTTTCTTGTCGTAATGGTGAACTTGCAGCAGCTGGGCAGTCACAAGCAGGTTTGAGGCAGTAGTACATCCAACTGCACATTTTGGGAGGTTTTATAACACTTCAGAAGGTAGTTTAAAAAGGGTTTAAATGAGTTAAAAAACCCCTCTGATCATTCCAGAGAAAGCATCATCAAGAAGTTAGACTGGGGTAACTGCTAGAGAAAAAACCAGTTCCTCGGCTTCATGTTAATACAGTATCTTTTACAGCTTCAGTGTGTGGATTGTAAACTACCTTTGACAAGAGGGAACAGATACTAGAAGGTGAATTTTTCTTCCATCTTAACTGCATCATTTGCAAATTATCTTATGGTTATTGATCGTTTAAAGTGCACTAGTCTGAAAGCATTGGTTTTTAACAGCATTTTAATTAAGTAGGAACTAATGTGTTCTGCTACTGTCAAACTGAATACTTTTTCTTGCAGTTATCTTCATTTTTGCTTGCACATTGAGATTGTCATTTGGGTTTGTTTTGTTTGAGAACAGCTGTAGTATATTATGATCTTTTATTTCTGGCAGATGTTACTGAAGGGTAGATAGGTTCCAAAAGAGCATTTGTTTGGACTGCACAAACCACGTAGATGGATTTGCTGGTTCCAGTGTTGACCTAAACATAAATCCTTTGAAGCAAAGGGCAATCAGGGATTTTATTAATATCAGAGAAGATCTGTTTGTAAAATGGGGAATCCTTGTAAAAGTGTCACATTGTATAGACTCTCTTATTCCCCAGCTCTGTTCTCATTTGTTTTCTGGTTCCTCTTGATTTGTACTGGGTTAGAGGTTGTAGCATTGAGAATTTTTTTTTTCTTTGAAACTAAAAAAGGAAGAGTGGTTTGCTTGTTAACTTAAAAAATTCATGATTCTCATTTGATGATTTGTGACTCCTGTCCAGTTGTTACATGTCCTCTTCTGTACTCTCAGCCGAATGGTCCATGTGCTTCCCTCTTGCTCATTAAGTGCCAGTTGTAGCCCAGCTGTTGGTTCCAGGAACTCATGGTAGGTGTTTTGTGTGATGGTGTTTCCTGGTACAAACAGCGGGGTCGAAGCTGCTTTTTGTGCCTGACGATGAAAGGTGACAGTGGTAGCAAGTGGTGACAGACCTAATGGGATTCACATGTCCCTCTGTTTTCACAGTGTGAGCCTCAGGAAGAAGTATTGGTTAATAAGGCAGGGCTGGGGGGAAGTGGAGCAGAGCCAAGCAGCACAAAGGGGGTTCCTTTCAGGCTGAGGCAAAGGGAGGAGCATGGAGCAAGTACCTGAGTGGCTCAGATGATGTGGCTGTGTAAAGGAGAGCTGAACAAGTCAGAAAGCAAGGATGAAAACAAGTTTGATGTGCCAAGTAAGCACTTTCTTTGAGATGACTCTCTTACTCCAGGAGTTGAATTTACAGAGGAAAAGTTTGCCTTGTTTTTACACAGCCTGAATTATCCAGCATCGGGGGATAGGGTTGCATATATGTTAGGACTGTTCTAATGAATTTCTCCTAATGGAAATAAGGGCTTCCTATGCTTGCTAAAAATGTCAGTAGTCTTTTCAGATACAGTACCATCTGGGGTTCCTGAAAAAGAAGATACAGCATTATACCCAGGCTCTTCCATAAGTATTCTGACTATTTGGATCTCAGTATGGTGTCCTTCTAGTGCTTCTAGTGAGCTTCTGCAGAGCTTTTCAAGTCCTTGCTCTGCAAGCTACTGTTTGAAAGAGCAGATCTGCCACAGACCATCTGTGCTCTTCCACAGGGGATTTTGGTTGCATGAAAGCAGATGGGAAAAGAGAATCTCACCCCCATCCTCCCCCAGCCCCTTCCCTTGGGTTCCTGGGTACAGATGCATTTTGCTGTATGGATGCTCAGTGAGGACATGAGAGTAAGTTGGATATCTGGTTGGGTCAGGTAGTCACCCTATGCTGTAAAAGTAAGTCAAGACATGTTGTTGCTTTCAGATAATGTGTAGGAAAGTGAAAGCTGTAAGACCATAGATGCTTAATCTTTTTTTTTTTTTCAATTTACTGTCATAAAGTATTTTTTAGAAGTAAATACTTTGAATTTTTGTGGATTTAAATGGTAGAATTATTGGTTGTAAAAAGTTCCACTTTTTTATTATCTTGGCATTTACTATCTCACTGCTTTCTGTTCGCTATCCCTAATTTCTCACCTTCTTTTAGAAAAACTTGTACCGGAGTATTTACTTAAAAGTTGGGCTGAAAGAGCAACAAACTCTATATAACACATATCTAAATATTTTTGCACTTTGAATTTTACTTTCTAGTAGCCTTTATTTTCCCTATCTCAATGTCTTTTGATATTGTAGCTAATATGTTGTAACATGGATTCTACATCCAGATTTCCGAAGGAAGATTATGGAGGAACATTCACCAGAAATGCAGAACACGCTGGAGCCAGTCAGTCTGTCAGATGATGCCTCTTTAAAGCCCCTCGATAATGAGAAGTGTGATACAGCATCTGGAATGAAGGACTGCTCAGACATCAGTTGCACTGGAGGTGATGCTGGTGTGTTGGAAGGAGAATCGATGCCCTCGGATCAGGATGCAGCAGCTGTTGGCATAAGCAGCAATGGGGCTCCAGCAGAAGGACAGCAGCAGTGTGGAGGGACAGACACCTCTGCCAGTGCCTGCTGTGAAGGAAAGGCAGAAGGCTCTGCAACACCAGAACACTTACCTAGTGAAGAGCTTGAACGACATGATCCAAAAACTAACCAGACAGAACAATCATTAATGGAAATATTACAGGATCTAAGGGAGGAATCTGACTTTGTGAAAAAATCGAGTGATAAAATCTATTCAGAAAGCCCTTACGACACAGACTGCACAAAGAAGCTTATTTCCACAATACATCAGACTTCCTCACAGGAGGATTTGCTAAAGGAAATAGAGTCTGAACTCTTATCCACAGGTTTTTCAAAGGAACCAAAGCTCCCCAATGGTGTGCAGAAGGGTGAACACGCCTTGGCTGTGTTTGAAAAATGTGTGCAAGATAAATACCTGCAGCAAGAACAAACTATTACAAAGTGAGTACTTTGGTATGTGCATCACAGTTGGAGGTCTGTGCTGAAAAATTTTGGCTGCATGTTGTGTGCACCTGCATGCAACACTTTGGTATGAAGCCAGTTGTTTCGAGTTGGTATGAGGATAGTTAATGAGCTTTTTAAAATTGTTTTTTAAGTGAGGAATCATTTCTACTTGTGATACGTACTTGTAAATAAAAGTGTGCACTTAGATGTCTGAATTCTTGCAGGATTTGGCAGGCACTGAATAGCCAACTGTGTCATTGAATAGCCTGCCAATGTCTAGAATTACTTAAACACTGCAGCAGTAATGGTGATATAAAAATAGTCCAAGATTCATTCAGTCCATATGTGTCTGTGGAGGAATGAATCTTTGAAAGTACTAACTCCCACAATGGGCATTTTATTTATGTTTAAAATTGCTTGTTTCTTTTTCAAGTAGTAGTCAATCTCCTGTCATAATCCCACGAAGTTGTTAATCAGCTGAGTATTGTTTGATTTGAAAGTGTCATACATAGATAAACTACTCTTACACGTTTTATGGGAGGACATCTGAAATGCATGGCTTATAAACTTCGCTATAATGAACTGAGCCTTATAGTTCTACCAGGCAGTACTCAACATTAATATTTCTAAATCCAGTTCATTGCTTGATTTCATGATTCCTTCCTTGGCATTTAATAATTTGTTGCCTCTTCAGAAATGTTTTTTTTGCTAAGAAAATGTAGCCTCTAACTTAATATTTATTCCTTTTTGCAGAGCTGGAAATGAGTGTCCTACTTTTCATATAAGGCTCTTCGATACCATGATATGGGAGGACATCAAAGGAAGGGAAACCAGATAGAGAGTCCCAGTAGGGAAAGTATTGTCTTGCATTTCACCAGTTAACCTCTGACAGAAACCATCCATGTCAGGAAAGTCAGTTGATGACAGGAAAGCTCAAGAATGCACAGTTAGACATCTAGAAGTTACAGAGGAGGAGTGGGAATCTGAAGTGGTGGGTGTGTAGGTGGGGGTAATTCCAGGAGATCTTGAGATAACGAGTTTTACTTGTTTATGGTAAACTCAGAGGCAGGTCAGCATTTTCAGCCATGGACCCATTACCTCCTTAGAGACAAATGTTTATATATGTATGTATGTTATATATACATACAGAAGGCTTTGTATAAAAACATGTCTTTTTTTTGTTTTTTGCCAGCTGCACCCATTTGACACTTGGGGACTCACCTCAAGAGTGTGAAACTGCTGTGGAACATTTTATGTTTGGTCCAAAGGGTGTTCTGGGTTGTGTTTATTTTGTCCCTTACTTTATGATCAGCAGAATTTCTTGTAACATTGTTCTGGAAATAGCCCAGTTGTCTTCTGTGATCAGAGCTAAATATATACGTGAGCAGCTGTGGCATAAATGAAGAATCTGTAATCCTGGAATATTCATTAATACATTAAAAAGCAGGTCACAAGTGCTGTGCTCTCTATAACTGAGGGTTTTGAATTCCTTATAATTTAGGAGACTAGTTTGTTCAGAGTTTTTTTTTTTTCAGCAGAGGGGAGGGAATAAAGGGATATTTAAATATCTTTTTCAGGTAAATGCATGCCTCCCACAAGTTCTGGCAATTAGTGGCCTAAAATGCCCAGCATGTAATAGTACAAACATGTAAATACATTTGAGTCTCTTTATTCAGCAGTTCTGACAATGTAACTTCTGAGTTTTACACTAGAATGTCAAAGTAGGTGTGTGTTGGCTTCAAACAGCTGAGCTGAACTGGAGCTATTGCTAAAAATTGAACTTTATAGGGAGCATGGGCATGGATACTACCTATGTAGGACTTCAAAAATCAGGATTCTGTTTCTTACCAGGTTGTGAACTTCTATGGGTACTCTGAGAAATCCATGAAATTAATAAAATCTCTGTTTTCAGACATTTGACTGGTGAAACTGACTGGAAGTTACTGTCTTATTACCTTAAAATTGCTAACATTGACAGTTTTGTAGTTTCATAGGGTTACCAAATGTCCCATGTCATTATGGACCTCGACAACCCTAAAATGCTGGAAACAAGCAATTTCCTCACAAGGAGGTTGCTGCTTGCTATTTTGGAGTTAAGTTCCATGTGTGCAACATTATTCTTTCTTTTTTCTTGTAAACCTTTCATGCCTTTTATTAGGGTTCTGGCTTCCCGATAATATTTTCAGATTGAAGACCAAAACCAATGTATCTCAAAATTGAAAACAACTAGCCAAAAAAACCAGTACTGATGTACCTTGTTTTTTTTTTTTTTTTTTCCTATATAGACTGATTAAAGAAAATAAAAAGCATCAAGAACTGATTTTGGAAATTTGCTCAGAAAAGGACAACTTAAAAGATGAATTGAAAAAACGAACAGAAACAGAAAAGCAGCACCTCAGCATTATTAAACAGGTACAGATAACAAAACAGAAGTGCTGGTTAGAATCTCACTTGTATATAATGTCACTCTTTGCCACTGTTTAACCCATGCTTATTATCTTAAGCTTTTTAATAGCGTGAATCTGCTCTTGTATTCCAAGAAATTGTCTAAAAGCCTTTAGTGTCTTTGGATAAACTGCCTTTCAGGATTCACATCACTTAGGTGTTCTGTATCTGGCAGTCTCTGCTGAGGTTGTATCAGGTACTAAATACAGACCTTTCCTCAGGGACTTGTTAGAACCACAGCAGGCCAAGGAGGAAACACGGTGTGTGCATTGGTGTAGGCTGATTTTGGTGTGGGAAGAAAAGGTGTCACACCAGGTGCCACTGCTTGTCTGTTATCAGCTATCTGCTGATGTCCCTGCAGCTGGCTGGCCAGCTTTGTAGACTGATTACAGGTTCTATCTTGGAAATCTGGCAGGAGATAGCATTTAAAATACGAATTCCTGTTTGTTGAAGTGCTGGTGGCTGTCCTAGTTGTCAGGTTACTTTGTTGGTGTCTGCATCACACAGAAATCTGTTCACAAAGCAGGGTGTCAGGCTTGAATGTTCTAGAGGAATATATTCATGTAATATATTCATGGTTAATTTCAAAGAATATTTGAAAATCCATGATGTGATTGAAAATTGAATTGAAAAGTGTTATTTTTAGGCTACAAATTGGAATTGCTTGTACCTGAATAAACCAGAATGAACAGCTCCTCATTCTTTCTTGACTGTATTTCCATGATAGCACTGTATGATTTCATGAAACTTTATCATGCAGCAATTGCATTATTCTGTTCTGAAAAAAGTAATTGTGAGGGAGTTAGTGATACTACATGCTTGCAAGAGATTTCAGAAAATATTCTTTTGGACTGTAATAGTTTTATATGGCTGTTGATAGCACCCGGAGTTGTAAGAGACATTGTTGTGAAACACTTGAGTTTTTTTCATTTGAGGTAGGAGTGTTTTATTGTTAGAATTTTTGAACTAGTGTAAAGTATTTCTGAATTGATTAAATGAAGGCTTGGCTGCACTCACAGCCCTAAGCAAACTGTACATATCTGCTTGTACATGTGAAGGATTTTGTCTGGCAAATGAGGCATTTGCAAAGCTGAACAGTGTGGTCAAGTTGTGGTGTGGTAACAGAAGCATTTTAGGTGGTTCTTGCCTGTTTACATAGCAGCTTGGAATTGCGCAAAAATATAAGACACTGACTGTGAGATCTTGCCCTTCTCCCCAAAGCAAACAAAACGCCCTAACCTGGGTGAGTTGGCTTTCCCCTGGGACAAGAAGAGAGTCATTAGGCACAATTTGAACAGTGTTGGGGCAGTGTCACATCCTTTGCAGCCACCACGCTGCTCCTGCTGGACTTGCATGACTTGGCAGGGAACACACTCTGGGAAGTGTTCCAGTTAACACTGGGGATTATTCTTCAGCTGGTCTCTGACTTGGTTCACTAGGTGGCTAAAAAAAGTGCCAGCACGGTGACTAAGCTCATCTTTATTTGCTGAGTGATTTTTCAATGAATTAATTCCCAGTCCAGTTAAGTATGGATGCATGGCTGCTTTGCTGGCATGGTGAAGGATATGGCACAAGGATAGGAACAAAAGGGTGGAAGGTGAAGCAACCTCAGATAGCAGCCAGCTCTGCTCTGGCAGCTCAGCACTTGCTGTCAGTCTGTTATAATGTGTAGTAAATTACTGTGCCTTGTGTTTTACTCGATTTGAAGCATCTTCAATCTCACTGAAGATGAGAATTGACATCTTTCATGCTTTTACTGTCATGCAAAGCTAGATGTTGATATAGGTGGTTGTAGCTTGGCAAGTGTAAAATACAGGTAAATATCTGTTGAAGCATCTACTTTTGCGTGAAATACGCCTGCCTGTGTAAAACATGATCAAAGACTAATTTTCCCTATAATTATATCATGATGTTGTATTTTAGCTGGAAGCAAGAATAGAAGAGCTTAATAAAGAAGTGAAAGTTGGCAAAGACAGACTTGTAACTCAAGATGCAGCAGCCAAAAATACTATTCAGCAGTTGCATAAGGAGATGGCCTTTCGAATGGAACAGGTAATGTGGGAAACCCTAAATTACTGAACTTCTCCATTATTGAACAAACTGGGTTCTTGTAGGGAGTGTATTCGATAAATAGGTAAGACAATTTTCCCAAACTAACTCCTAGTGAGCAGTTATATTTGCATTTTTGATAACTGTCAGCAGTGAATTTCCAAATAGCTGCTAACTGTTTAAAGTGCCTGATAACTCTTTTAAAAAATACGTATTTTTAAATGTATTGAATTCAGCCCTCAAGGAAATCTCATTTTCTTTACCTGTAAGCTGAACTTGATTCAAAAGGAGCTAAAAGCTGCTAGTAGCTTTTTTCAGACAGGCTGTCAGAAAATTAATATTTTTCTCAATTCCAGCACAAAGCTCTTATTTTGTCTTTATGTATTACTGAAATCTGAGATTTTCTTTTCCTTCTTAATATCATATTATGCCAAGTATTTTCTCTGTTGTGTGTATTCTAAAGCTCAGTGTCTGATTTTATTTCTTTTTCTAATTCAAAGCAGAACTTGTTAGTGCTGAAGTGGGGGGAATCTGTAAAAATAAACCACTGAAAGTGTGCCATCTGAAAAATAAACCATTGGATAATGATTGTACAGTTGGCGTGTGGATGAGGGAAGATGGAGGACCAGTACTGAGTATTTGCAAAATTATTTTGTTCCTAAAACTTATACTTCTTTCCTTCCAAACAAGAAATTACTAATTTATTGATAATTCATTTGAGATGTTCAGCTGTGAAGAATCAGCTGCTTAGATACATATTTACTGTTCAAAGTATAATTCCAGTGCTTAAAGAGGGATCTAATGTTAGTCTTTGCAAAACTGGAGCTTTCGAGTCCTGCCTTGTTATGCTACTCTACTGCAATACTAAAAATACCAGTTAATTATGAAATGCAAGATTTGATTCATTTTGATTTGGTATTTTTGAAGGCAAACAAGAAGTGTGAGGAGGCTCGCCATGAAAAGGAGACGATGGTGATGAAATATGTCCGAGGGGAAAAGGAGTCACTTGACCTCCGAAAGGAAAAGGAGGTTCTTGAGAGAAGAGTGAGAGATGCAAACAAAGAAATAGAAAAGCTTACAAATAAAATCAAACAACTTTCTCAGGAAAAAGGAAGATTGCACCAGCTCTATGAAGCTAAGGTACTCCAAGTACTGCTGTATGACTTGATTAAAAGCACTGTCAGAACAACCTTATCACTTGTTTGCTGTTGTACTTGGTAAAAGAAACCTATTCTCATTTAGTTTTTGCTGCACAGATGTGAAAAAGGGGAAAAAGTTACTCAGTTCTCATTGCAATCTTTTTGAAGTTCCTTTTAATGTGTCACTGAATATTAGTTTGTGAAACACGAGGGGTTTTTTGGACAAAATTGAAAAAGCTGATTGTTGCAGATGTCTAGATTTTGTGGTAATTTTTAGCTTGTTTCTATGTTTTTTTAAAGGCTGCAATGGTATTAAATTATTGCAATCTTTTTTTTGCTGTTTTTCCATATTTTCACTCTGTTTTTCTTCTTTTGTACTAAATTGAGAACAAAGCAATAGGATTTTTCATCCAAAATTTTGCCAATCATTTTTAGAAAGCAGTAATAGATTACAAATAAATTATCCAAGTCTTTTTGTGTTGTTCTTCACAGCTTTGCTTTACAATTCTGTGTCATGTAGAAGATCCAAAAATTAATAAATGACTAGGGATCAAACTTTCTGGGCCTCTTCTGAGCAATGGGAGTGTGCACAGAAGAATTCATCCTAAAAACTACACTTCTGAAACAAAAATCACCTCTGTACATTGTCTTTTAACAGATACGTAACATTAGCATATATTAACACTAATGCAGCCTTACCTTGCTATTCAAATCACAACACTAATGGGATTTTTCTTCCACTGGATTGAAGCATTATTTGGCATTCTGAAGTATGTGCATGATTTTGCAAAACCTAGACATTAAGGAAAAAAACAACTTGATAACTGGACAGGAGTTTTGTTGTAGAAACACTGGATCATTTAATTCTATAAAAAACCTATGACATTTCCTCAGGATGGTGAAGCCACTCGACTCAACAGAGAAATAGAAAAATTGAAAGAAGAAATCAATTCTCATGTTATCAAAGTAAAATGGGCTCAGAACAAATTGAAAACAGAAATGGATTCACACAAGGTGGGTGAAGTGGTGCTGATACCGTTAAATGAAAATATAGAGTAATGTCGTTGTTATATTGTTTACTTGTACATAGTATTAAAATCTATTTCTAAAGTGGTTTTTCTGTTTAATTGGAATACCTGCAGCAAAAGTGAGTATAGTGCTCTTAGATACTGATACTGAAATGGAAATGTTAAAAGGGTGTGAAGGGAGGATGTATTGGGGCATTCTATTTAATTTCATCATCGACTTTTAATTTGCTTGGGAGTTTTTTTGGTGTGTGTTTGTTTGTTTTAAATAACTGTTAGTTTAGTTTTTAAGTGATGATAGAGTTAAATCTGCCATCTGAAAATGTGCACAGCACATAAATGAGATCTTTTTGTTGTGCATTCAGTGTTGGGTCAAATGAAGTTGCATAAAGTAATAGCTGAATAAAAGCAAGGGGAAAAATGTTGGACTTGCTGTTTTGTTAATTCTTTCCAGACTGCCATAGGAAAGTTTTATTATGAGAAATGTGCTTCTCAGATGAAGTTAAATAAACAGGTTTTACTAGATTTAACCCCCTTTTTTTTTTTTTACTGTTTTTGTAGGAAACCAAAGAACGCCTCAAAGATGCTATGACAAAATTAACTGAAGCAAAAGAAGAAGGAGATCAGATAAGGAAAAACTGTCAAGAAATGATAAAATCCTATCAAGTAAGCATATTTTCTCAAGAGGTCAAATTATTGTTTAGTGCCTGAGTATTCTTTTCCTCTCTTTCTAGCTTAAGCTGTAGCAGGGAAGAATTATCCTGTGCAAGTTCCAAAGCTGAGATGAATAGTGACTGGTTTCTTTACTGGAAAGCTGTTAAATAAAAGGGAAAATGTTTATCTTGATTGGCATGCAGTGTTGGGGGGTCTTTCTTGGCATGGTCAGGATTATCAGAGATGTACTTACAGGAAGGATGCAGTGGTGTGAAAAGCTGTCTGTACACTCATAAAATAAAAAGGGGAACATAAAGCTTTAAAACTCTACTTATATTTCTTCAATATCTTTAGGAGTCAGAAGAAATTAAATCAAATGAATTTGATGCAAAATTCCGAGTAACCAAAGGAGAACTGGAGAAGCAAATTCAGGAGAAGTCTGATCACCTGGAGGTAAATATTTGGTGTATGGAGTCCACTTTGTGCTTAAGAATTCAATGAGATTTTAATTTTGAGGATATTATTTTAAGCTGCTTACAGTTTGCCACATTCTTTGGGTTTTGTCTTTTTTTTGGCCTGATACTAAATCTCAGATGTTGGCCCTCCAGCATTGCTTTTTGGAGGATGTCTTCAGGGTACTACCTTGGATTCACTTTTTAAAAACAAAGGGGAATGGTATGATATAATGAAGGTGAAATAACTGCTCTTCCATTTCTAAACATGAATGTTGCTGTAATTTAAAGCACAAATCCAAATGACAGGCAGGCTTTCATTTCTCTGACGAGTATTTGGCAAGCTATATGGCAGGGAAAGACAAAGACCAGCATGTGTTCTGTGTAGAGATCTGTTAGCCCTGGGGTGAAATTCTCCAGGGATTATGTGTCTGCTCACAGCTCATCTGTGCACACACCATCTTCAGAAGTGACCAGGTGCCAGTTTGCTTAGAGCTTTCCCAGGGGCTGTTGTTCCATCCATTTGTGTACCTAAAACCAGAGTGGCAATCTTGCTTTTCTTCTCTGTCCTGAGAATAAAGAAGCTTTAAGGTTTTGCTTTGCTTTTTGAAGAAGTAAACCAACCCTTTGGGGTACCTATTCTGCCTCAAGCCCTCTCAGCTGTTGTGGTGGTGGCCTGTATTTGCCTAGATTTTCTGGAGATGCCACTGCACATTTAGTTTTCTTAATGAGCTTTTTACCCTCTAAAAAGGTGCATCATGCAAAAATTAAGGAACTGGAAGACTTGAAGAGAACATTTAAGGAAGGCATGGATGAGCTTCGAACATTGAGAACAAAGGTAATGTGTTCTGAGTTGGATTGGAGTGGGGCTGAAAGCACAATGTAGGGGTTTAGAACAAGACTGCATCCTATCTGTGACTCCTGGTCAATTAGGCTGATAAGTTTGAGTCTTTGGACAATACTAATGTTAATCACACTTGCTGTATTTCATTTTTTTTATTTTGGGTTTTTTTCTGACTGTATTTGATCTGGAATACTTTGGGGTATTGTTCTAAGTTAGTTGGAACCACCAAAAAAATAACACGTGAGCTTTGTACAACAGTCTAGACATATGATCAGAATAATTTAGCTCAGAAGTTTGTGAGATTAAATGGTTTCTGATTTTGGTTTTTTTTTTCCATTTAGGTAAAGTGTTTAGAGGATGAACGTTTAAGAACAGAAGATGAGTTATCCAAGTACAAAGAAATAATAAACAGGCAGAAAAGTGAAATTCAGAATTTGCTGGACAGAGTCAAAACTGTAGATCAGCTGCAGGATCAACATCAGAGGTACAGCTGTGCACTTTGAGTAATAATTTAAAAGATTACCTAAGATGTGGAAGGGTTTTTTAGTGGAAGTTACTGATGCTTTAAATGTAATTTGAAGAATGCCTGTCCTAATTTAAATCAATGTTGCTAATACTGAAGATAACCTTGGTGGCCTCTCATAAAACAAGAGGATTGAGATTGTTAGGTCTAATTCAATAGCTCCCATTATTAGAATAAGAGGTTCTTGATTTCCAGCATACTCTATATAGGAAGTTATGTCTTCGTGTGTGTGCCCAGTGCTTCTTTTATTAAAAGAGAGAGGGGAAGCAACTAAATTGGAAAGATAAATTGCTTTAAAATTGTGATGAATGAATGGAAGTATTTAATGAAAAGAATTTTATGTACTTGACAGATTCTGTATTCAGACTGTATGAGACACTTGTCTTTCTAATGGACTGGAATTCATTCTGCTATGTCGAAGTTTGCTCATTTAAGAATGTGAGGGAAATAATCTCGGGGGATGGTTGGGCTCGTGCTCGATTCAGGAGTATCTGAGCATAGTCCTGTGTCTATATCATACATATGGGCTGGGATAGAGAAATGCTGTCCAGTCTGCTGCTTCTAGTGGTGTTGCATAAATGGAGATGGTTAATGTCAGATAAGCAGAACCAGCCATGTATCCCTCTTGTGCTGTTAAACAATTCTCATTTATGATTGAAAGTATTTTAGTAATTACAGGCCTTCCTCAGGGTTTAGTAAATCAACCACTTTCCATTTGCTGTGTGCTGGTCAGCTGTATTGTCACAGTGTCATCAGCCTTTCCAGGGAACCTGCAATGTGCTGGAGACTACTGGAGCCTATGCTTGGATCAGTAACAGTTATTTTTCACTTGGAATCTTGCCAAATAAATTAAAGTGACTGTGATCAAAGTGTGAAACTACACATATGTTTTCTGGTTATCTTTTCCTCTCAGTAATTGAGACATGCTTAAATATGTTTCTCATTCCTATTCAATTTGGAATTTTTTTCAGTATCCTTTCCATACAACATTTAGTATCTCTACATCAAATTTCATATTGTCTTTTATTTCCATTTCAAGGTAGTCATACTGAAATGTATAAAAGGCTTTATTATGAAGTGAATGTTCAACTATCCTTGTTCACTGGAGGAAAATGATTTTAGATTGAATGCTAGGAAGAATTTCATGGCTGAACTGGATACTGATTACCTCCAGTGTTCCCTGGTCTCCTTCATTGGCAGAAATTTAAGGATAAGCTAGACATCTCTTTTGGGATGGTCTAAACCTTTAATTTTAGCTGGTCCAACCCTGACTGCTAGGCAGAGATTTCTCCTGTCATAATGAAACAACATATTTGAAAATGTAAAATATAAGCAGAGCCTTCTGGCACAGGTTTTTAAATGGGAGCTACAGGTGAGATACTTTGCAGCACAAATGACTGGGTCTCAGCTCTTCTTGGAGAAACAAATCAAATCAGGATTGTTGATTTAAAGTGAATTGAGCCTCCTCATATTTACGCTGCCTGTCAGGAAATTAAATAAGATGTGTGGTCTTGCTTTGTGTAATTTTAATTTTATTTTTTAATTTGAATATACACACTCCCTGTGAGAGAGTTGAGGTTTTTTCTGCTGATGTTGGAAAGTAAAGTTTTAGAAAATCTGTAGAAAACCCTGTGTTTGAAGAACTAATGAAGTAATGTTGCAAGAGCAAATGAGAGAGGGTCATTTTTGTCTGTAATGTTTTTAACAGCTATTTAATTTTGGAATTAATTTCAAACGCTTTCTCTAGAATGTTGATATTTGAAGATGCAGCATGTGATAGATAAAAGTCTCCTAATGAGAATCTTTCAGTAGAAACAAAAACTTGTTTTGTAGAGGGGGGTGACTTGTTTTTTTGAGGAGGGATAGTGGAGTAAGGCAAGTCCCTTGATTTGGAGCAGCACTGCTTAGATAAGGATGTTCCAGGAATCACCATGCTGCTGTCCTAGAGAAACTCCAAACTGGGGGATTTCCCTGTCTTTTAAAGACAAATCCTCTTAGAGAATGGCCACTTTTGTTGGGTTTGCAGACCTTCTTACCTATCAGATCTGGTTTTGAGGGTTTTGTTTGTACCCTGATCTGAAGGTGATATGGCGATGTTGAATATGGAGAGATGGCCTTCCTTGAAGGAGCTAATGCCTGTGTGTCCTCCTGTGGGATGCAGACATCTGTCACTGTGGCACTGCAGCGTGTCATGAAATGAAAACTCCCATGACATTTAAAGTGATCCAGTGACTAACAGATGCCTCAGGGTCATTAACTGTTCCTCTGCCTTATTTGTACTTGACCTGAATGGTTTTATTTCAGTGAAGTTTCATGTCTTCAAGCTCAGGTTATCCCTAATGAGATACAATTGTTTTGACAGAGATGAACAAGAAATCAATGCTTTAAAGGAAGAAGTAGATGGTTTCAATTCTCTGATTGCCGATCTTCAGAAGGACATTGAAGGTAGTCGGAAAAGAGAATCTGAGCTATTGATATTCACTGAAAAATTGACCAGTAAGAATGCACAGCTTCAGTCTGAAAACAATTCCTTACAGAGCCAGTTGGATAAGCTTTCTTACAGTGAAAGAGAGCTGCAGAATCAGCTGGAGTGTGTTCAACAGGCTAAAGATGATCTGGTGAGTACAGTGGGCAGCTTGTTTTTGCTCTAGTAAGATGTCTGGTACAGATAGAGACGTGGCACATGAATACCACCTTGTGTCTTCACTTACCTAACTGCCATTTCTCAGTGAGTTTGCCCATAGTGGCAGTGGGGTATCAATACCTCGTCTTCCCAAGGGGAAAGAAATTCGGAGGCACACTGCACTGGAGTGCAGTGGGGTGAAGGAGGTGTCACTGTGGTGCTCTTCTGTCTTTTTGGGAGCAGAAAGTTGTTCTCTGTGCAACTGTCATTGAAACAGACAAAAAGTCCTAATTTGCCTGTGAAATATTACTGTCAGCTGTTCCTCAGGCCTTGTTTGTACTACAAGAGAAATGTAATATTTATTAAGGTTAGTGTGTCACGGAAGGTAATGTGATTTTGTACTGTATCATGTAGTTATTTTGGAGATAGTTAAGGAATCTTAGTGTTCATGCGAAGTGCCAGTGTTCAGCCTAAATAATAAATGTAAATTGTGAATGATTCCCAGGTGAAAGGTGCAGTTAGGGCTGTTGAGCATACAGTATGGTTAGGCTAGAATTTTTTTTGTGTATGACTGAAAACAAGATTGTAATTTCAGGCCACCAAGTTACAGAAGGAGGAGGATCAGCGAAAGTCAGAGGTTGAGACCCTGCAGGCTCAGCTGGCCTCAGAGCAGGAAGAACTATCAGCACTGAAGACTCACGTGGATGAGCTGAAGGATGACCTGGCTACACAGAAACGCAAGCACGCAGCAAACCTGAAAGACCTCACAAAACAACTTCATCTAGGTGGAGATTATTTTCAATTATGAGTCAGCCCCATCTGTAACCCCTTCACAATGTCTGGTCTTGTCTGCATGTGCTCACTGCTTGAGTGTCACCCTTCAAGCTCTCCCCTGTCCCTGAACGCAGCATGAGTGAGCAATTTAGACCATGTGGGAAGTGCAGTTACAGACCTTTGTGTTAATTTTCAGTCTAAAATACAACTTTTGAAGTGTGCTTAGACATAAAAAGAAAGATTTATTTCAAAAGAGCTTAGTCTTTATTATCATGTATCTGACTTCTGAAGTGTCATTGTAGGTATATATGGATCCTGGTCTGTGTGAGAGTATATTCAAAAGTTGCCAGAAGTTTCCTAGTTGCTGACTATATCAGGAATTGCTGGTGACATTTATTTTTTAGTACATTAAATAGAACACTTCAGTTTTTAAAGCTTGATATGGAGAGACTGATGACTAATTTTGTCTACAAATAGAAGTCATCAAATACCCAACAATGCGTATGCTCTGAATGCAAATGATTTGAAGATAATCAAATGTTTGAAGTGTATTTGAAAGAAGAGAACCTGTTGGCACTATGCAAGGGAAGTTCCATGTCCCTTTTTGTGCACATAAGAACAGCTGTGTGCTTTCCATGTTGATCCCCACTGAGTGAGTGGTGCTTCTGGCACAAGTACTACACTCTGCTGGCTGCAGTGATACTGTTGGGAGATGCTGGAGCAGAGTTGCCATTCAGTAATAATTTACAGGCAGACCTGATCAAAAGTAAAATCAAATTGAAGTCTTACTGTTCCCAGTTAATCCTGTGTATGACATTACCCCTTCAGCTGGAAGCTGCAGCAGTGTGTAGCAATCCTGGTGGATGTTACATCCAGGAATTTCATGGCTGGGGACAGAGAAAGATGGGGAGCTGTTTGGGTTTCATTTTTAATTGCCACCATTGTCTTTCAGTTGTCAAGCCATGTTAAATTAGTGCAGGTCAGAGAGGATTAGGAGTTTTGTGTGTTGGGTAACACTGTAATTTTTAGTTCTTAACCTGCTATTGGTAACCATCGTTTTGTTAATACTTTTAGCACGGAGGAAATTGGATCAGATGGAAAATGGTAATTATGACAAAGAAGTCAGCAGCATGGGGAGCCGTTCCAGTTCATCAGGTAATGGAGCACATAGCAAGGCTGCCACACAGCCCTTCAATCTTAACAGGATTGCCATAGTGTGCTTGCTCTTCATGTGGTTTGTGCATATGCAGTGTGTGGGCAGCCTCCCATTAAAACTGACAAAATAGCCTCTAAGCACCAAAATGCACTTGGCTGACTGCAGTTGTAGGTGCTTATTATGAGATTAAAGTGTAATGTTTGTGATGTTTATGTATTTTGGTTCTTTTTAAATACCTGCCTTTTTTATTTCATTGCTTCTGTTTGGAGGCAGCTCAAGAGGACTCCAGTTTATAGAGGACCCTTTTACATGCTGCCAGGGGCAAAATAAAAATGAGCAGTGGCTTCCAGCATTGTTTAATTGCCCTATTGACAGCTGCAACTGTGTAAATGATAAATCAATTAGCATCATTAGAAACATCAGTGGGTTTATGTAATATTCATTACTTTCTATCCAGTTAGAACTAAAGTAGTGATCTTAAGCACTGAAAGCAGCATCTGTTTCCTTCCTTGATATCTTTGGGTTTTAAGGTGGTTAGTTCTGTCAAAATGTCCTATAATCTCACTGTGAGAGAGGCAAATGCTTAGAAAGAACAGCAGAAAGTAAAGAAAATTCTGCAAGCTCTCAGAGATCCGTGCTGCAGGGTGTTTATATCTAGGGCTTTTGTGACTCTGTACAGTTCTCGTAGTATTGTAATTTTAGTTTACTCCAAAACACACATTTAAAATCAGCTCAGTCTTGTGCAAAGTAAGTGAATATGAAGGTGTTTAAGTGGGAGTAAGCATTCCTGAAGGGAGCACACTTACACCAGAGGCAGTGCCCCCATGGAATGGGACTGCACTGCTTTCCAGTGTGTTGCATTTAAACACTGTGAGGATCCTTTAGAGAAAACCCCACTAACATAAAGGGAAACTGGCATACTGAGGGAAGAATCCTAAGCTCCTGACAGGTAGTGAGTGCATGCACTGCTCTGCTGGGGGCACTTCACCTGGTGTAAAGCCCAAGGAGTTCTTACAAATGCTGATGTGTTGGCAGGGTCCCTTAACGCGCGCAGCAGCAACGAGGATCGGTCTCCTGAGAACACTGGCTCTGCAGTGGCTGTGGACAGCTTCCCAGAGGTGGACAAGGCTGTCCTGGTTGAAAGAATACTGAGGCTACAGAAGGCACATGCTCGAAAAAATGAGAAGATGGAGTTCATGGAGGATCACATTAAACAGCTGGTGGAGGAAATCAGGAAAAAAACAAAGTATGTTCTGTGTTCTGTTCATACAGGTTTTCAGTGTTGAGCTGATGCACTAGACAAGTATTCTGGATTTTATGTAAGAAAAGTAATTGTCTAAATGAAAATATTTAAAACAGTAAAAATATTGCAGTGACAGTAGATTCCAAAGGTACAATTAGTTTTAGGGGTTTTTTTTCTTATCTTTCCCCAGCAGTTACAGTAATTGCGAAGTTTTGGACAATTGTTATTAACTACATTTTTTTCAGGAAGAATAAACTGCCACAAGTGGGATTCTGGTAGCAAAATGGTCAGCAGGTGACTGATTTGAGGTGGACTGCTGTCACTGGCTAACAGAAGAGTCCATTCTCCTCATGTGCTTCAAAGGGTGCTGACTTCATTCTCCTTCCAAAACAAGGTTTGTTTTGGAAGGAGTATCTGCATTATTCTGGAATACAGATCAAACAAATGATTCATCTGAGCCAAAGGTGGTCAGTAGTTAATGTGTGGGACAAGATTCCCCTTAAATGGAAATCTCATTTTACAGGATAATGTCTGGAACTTCAGGGTAGGAGGGGAAGAAATGCTGGCAGATACCTGCTTCTGGAAAGTGCCATGGCCTGTTAGGAATAGCCCTGGCTTAATGAGTCCATACATTTATGCCCATCTGGTACCATTTCACAGAACATGATCACAGCTTGGGAAGACGCTTGAGAAGAGACTTCGTAATTTTTGTTTCATGTATAGAAAGCTCAAGATTCCATGTCTGGAGTCCTTCAGCAAAAAAAATAGGGGCTTCTTTTAAGTACTTTTTTTGTCCCAGTAGCTTTTCAGAATACTTTTAAATAAGTAAACCTTGCACGTTGTTATGTCTTGGCTTACCTGCATCTCCTATATCACTACTGGCATCCCAGGTTTTCCTCTGACCTAGAAATTGCAGGAGTAAATTTTACTGCTTTTTGAGTAATACAATACAACTTGAAGATAAAATTCCTCATGTCAGGAATCTGAAGTTACTTCAAATGTCAGTCTGACTCTGACTCTTCTCTGCCTTGTAATACTATGGTGTGTCTGTTTTGTTTTTTTTTTATCCTCCAGAATTATCCAGAGTTATATTTTGCGGGAAGAAGCTGGAACACTGTCATCAGAGGCCTCTGACTTCAACAAAGTACACTTGAGTAGGCGTGGTGGGATTATGGCATCTCTGTATACATCCCACCCTGCAGACAGTGGGCTCACATTGGAACTCTCCTTAGAGATAAACAGGAAGCTTCAGGCTGTGTTAGAAGATACATTACTGAAAAATATTACATTGAAAGTGAGTGGCCGTGCCAGTTCTTCCACACATTCTTGTGGTTCTCAGATACTCCCTTCACTGCATGCTGTTAAAGGCTTTTCAGAAGTCAGCCCATTGTGAATTGGTGCCACTGACAGCATTGGAGTTAACCAGGGAGTTATGTGACATGATCCCAGCTGTACCTCCAGTTTAGGACCCTCAGTGTATGCTGCACTAATGGGCTGCTGCTTGAAATATGTTCTGGAGTGCCTGTGCCTTCAGCAGGGCAGGGTCTCTTTGTGCTCTCGCCTAGGCTCTGCCTGCCTGGCTCTCTTGAGCTCCTGGGGCAGCACATCTGCTGCCAGGGAGAGGTGGCAGGCTGGAAAATGGGCTGCAGGCTGCCAGATGGGCTGCAGTGTTCTGCACAAGTTGGAACTCTCTTCCTGTAATTATCATTCCCCTTGAATGCTATACTTTCTAGACATCCTGTAGAATACTGGTAGCTGCAAAAAAAGACTTGCCGAGAACTTTGAGTCTTTAATTGAAATGAGCTTGGCTTTTTCCAGCTCTGTCTAATCATTTGCATTTGTTCTGGATACTTGAAAGTATCAACCTGCTGACATAAACAGTAATTTTGACTTATTAGTGCATTTTGTGCTGATGGACTCATTTTCCCTGTATAACTTGCTCTATCATTTTTTCCCCCCTCAAAGGAAAACCTGCAAACTCTAGGAACAGAAATAGAACGGCTTATTAAACACAAGCATGAACTGGAACAGAGAATAAAGCAGACATAACTAGAGCTTCTGGGGACTAACCAACGTGAAGATGCAGAAAAGGCAGGTGCTACAGATTCCTGTGTTTTACATTCTGCCTGCTAGCACAAGCATCTGGGGTTTTGCAGAAGCCTTTGACCACACAGGCTCACTCATGTGAGAGATTGACAGAGTGTGGTTCTGTCTACCCAGTACCAGCCTGAGGCACTGCTGAAATTCACTGCACACTACATTTATCTGAAACTTCTATTTGAAATGACACACAGATGCTTTGCAGTGCAGACTATGTTTGGAGTGGGTTGCTGTGAGATTTTAATTTCTGCACTGTATAATTAATCAGTCTCCTAATGATGGAGCTTGAAAAAATAAAGCCAATTATGTCTTAGTTGCTACTGAGCATATCCAGTGTTACTGAGCTTTAAGGGCTTTCAGACATTTATTTCCTTTCTTGCATATTATTTCTGATCTTTGGGTTGATTCAGCATTTTTGACATATGCATGGAATAATGCTTTGTCACAAAATTTTGGTTTTTAAGTGGTGGCCGTGATGTTGCATATTTTCTGCTTTAGAGTAACATTCAACTGATCGGTTTCTTTATTCCAGAGGAGTGAAACAACAGTAAAACTAAGGGATTAGGAAGTGTTCTGTTCAGTTCTTGAGTTCATGTAATTGAAACCAATGTCAGTTCAGCAGGTCTTGTTAAACCCTTGATCTTTAGACTTGTGGATCTAAAGAAGTCTGATACCAGATAGTTGGTTAATAGAGTTTTCTGGGCTTCAGCATAACTAACAGCGTTTAAGAAGTAGGAGTTGTAGCTGCCCATTGTATGTACAGGTAGACATGGTGATTGCATCTGTTTTCAAAGACAAATGGAAGCTAACTAAATTTTCTCATTAGCTGTGGCTAGACCAGCTAGTGAAAATAATGGTAAGAAATGAGAACTATGTCTAAATGGGATTTTAGTCTATCGTTAGACTGTGAAAGTGGCACAGAAATCTCTGCAACTCCTTGATTTTATTGTTGTGAAGAATTAGGTGGTCAAAGTGGCACAAACTTAGAACTGTTATTTAGTCCTTCAGTGGCTGAGAGGGTGATGGAGGAAGAGGATCAAGGTGACAAGATTTGGGTTAGTCACAGCATCATGTTTGCATTTTAATTCCAGCATAAATAATGTACAGGATCTGAAATATCTTTATTCCAGCAGTAAATGCATAGTTTCTGTATCTATCAGCTTTTGACCAAAATAAATTGATCAGATCACAGTGTAAATACATACTTCAGGTTTTTATTAAATACTTGAACTTCCTGTTGTCATGAAAGAAGAATCAATGTACATTTACAATAGCAATGCTTTAGCTACCTTAATCAAAAAGGGGAATGTGGGGGGAGAATCTGTCTTAATTGCAGGAACCTTTTCCGTCATATACAAAATGAGGGACCTGAGTCTGGCAGCACAGAGGAGGATAATTTATCAGACATCAGGGTGACTTATGGCTGTGAGCTCCATTTTCAGATGCCACTGAGTTTCCTGAGCTTTGTAATGAAACAAATGGAGCATTAGAGCCTAATTTGGTTTGAATAGCTCGATTCAAGACAGTGAGACTTCCTTGTTAGTTTAAAGACAGGCATCTCTGAAAGTTCTTGGGGGATCAAGATCTGATCTGTGGTCCAGAGAGCTTCAGGAGTCTGGGATGGCAGATCCCTCCAGTGTCAAAGGATTAAATATTTCTTTAGAAAAGGAAAGTGGGAACAAATAGTTTAAAACCTAAGCAAGGGTTATATAGAAACTGCAAGCTTTTAATCTGGGGGTTTTTATGCATCTATTTTTTTAATTCCTGAGAGCAATGGTTATCTGAAATGTTTGGAAATTTGGGCCAGTCCAGTCGTGGGACTACCTCTGCTTTACTGTTGTTTAAGTGATGTGAAGAGGAAAATACCTGGCTCTGCTGAAACAGGTTTGTCACAGCTTCCAGGAAGTGAACAGACAGTTGTTCATGACTGAGCTTAGATCTTCTGCTGAAAGTATTTTAGAACAATTTGCATGCTAAAACATAGCTTAGCTCTTGTATGTTTGTATTTTCATGCTACAGTGTACCAGATCTCTGGATGTTTTCAGGCATTCAGCTGAATGACTCCAGGATTTTAGATACCATGTTAATATTGTAATCTTTTAATGTATGTTCTCCACATGTACAGTGTGAATGAAGGAGAGGTGTGGTGCAGATGGAATCAGTGCAATGGCTTTGTGGAAATCCTTTTTTCTTTTTGGCATGGTTGTTTCTCCTTTTAAGTTGAGGAACCTAGTTAGCTGTCCTCCTGCCCTGCTGGAAATGCTGCTTGCTCTTTGTAGCACTAATAACTTCTCAGACTTTTTTTTTTTTCCCTTGGTTATGGAGACACACAAAGCAGCCAAACTATCACAAAAAGCTGTTTATTGTGCACAGTGTTTTCATGGACCAAAGCTGTCATACACAGGTGTTACTTTAAACATATCTGTTAGAGACGGAAATGTCATTCTGGCTCGTGCATTGGCAATGACTCTCCAGTCAGCCCAGGGTGTGATGAGTACCTGATGGTATCATCCAGCAACTTGGCATAAGGACGTTCCTCATTTTTGAGAGGCAGGGATGGATCAGCCATAAAGTGTTGCTGGCCCTGTTTCCATGGGGCAGCTTGTCAGGAGTGTGATACTGTTGGTGCAGTGACGAGAACACCTTCTGTGGAAAGGTGTTTCTGTGGGGTGGCTCACACAGGTGAGCACCAGCTGGTGCAGGGTGGGTGCAAGGCTTGTGTGCCAATCTAATCCCACTTACCTTTGCTTTGGAAACTATATTATGAACCTGAAACTGAAAACTGTCCTCAGATAAACTGAATTTTAGAGATAAGCTGGTAAATTAATAAACTACTCATGAAGGCAGCCTGGAGCATTTAGCTACATGCCTGTCACTGAAATTCAGTGTCCATTAGACATGTAATTGCTACAGGCTGCTTTTGAAAATTCCAAGCTTGTGGCTGATTGTGTCTTGCAGGCTTAAACATCTGTTTCTTAAATACTCAGGGTGCTCTTCTAATTCAAACATCGCACATACAGATGTTATTAGAGGCCCTACAAGGAAGCTGCCTATGCTTTTCCACCCTCTGTAGAATCCAGCACCGTCATTCTCTGAAGCCAGACCCTCTGACTTGAAATCACTGTCTTTCTGCCACATAGACTTGTGCAATATTTTTAATTACACTCCAGAAAACTGGAGATTGATTTCTTCCTTGGATAGTTTCTCAGTATCTTCACTTGTTGCTGGCAACACCTGTAGTATCTCTCTTGAAATATTTTTCATTGCAATGTTTTGGTTCATAACTGAAAAAAAGAAGAAAGAAAAAAAAAAGGGGGTATGTCTGGCTTCCAGTGCATCAAGTATAAAGCTGAGTGTCCACATGCTGCAGAGAGCTGGATCTAGGGAGGGGTTCAGAGAGCAAGGCTTGTTCCAAGGGGCCTTCCCCCTTCCTGTGCCAGTCACTGTGAGGGTGAATGCCAGCAGCAGGTGGCACAAGGAATCAGGTGTACCCTCTCACCTGCCTGTGTTGCAGAGGGAGCTGGGTGGTATTTAGAGCTTTTCCAAGGTGGATGGGTGTTTCCTTCCCATTTTCATGTTCTACCTGAAACTATTTTGATTCTTCCAATCTATGTATGTAAGTCATCTGAATATACACAGAATGTCTATTGATTTAATTTTGTAGATACCTGTTTCTGTATAAAGTTTTCAAAGGTATTGCTATACCTTATGTATATACTGTACTTTGAAATAATAAACATACAAATATATGAAAGTCTGGTGTGGGTCTGTGATTTGTGCCATTATTTGCTGCTGCCTAGACTTGATTTTATTTGATGCTAGATTGAGCTGGTGGCTCTCAGTGTGGGGTGGCAGTGGGGTCTGTGCTGGGTGCTCATCCTTGGGGAGTGGGAGCTTGTGATGCCTGTAAATAAATACTCTGTGCTAAAAGCAGATGGAGTGCCTGCAGCCTGTTCTTGCCGCATGGAGGGCACCACCAAAACCCTTCTTGCACCCCTGGAGTGGCTCTGCCTGTACTCAGGGAATTGAAGCACTGCTACCCCTGCCGTGCTGGCTGCCAGCCCCTGCTTTCCTATTGCACCCGCTAAACAGGAGGTGGCAGTGCCTCTTCTCCGCTGCTGCCGGTGGGAGGAACAGCACAGCCAGGGAAAACACCTCTGCTGCTGTATTTTGGTAATTGCGGTGGACAGGTGATAGCTGTGCTGCGGTTAAGGACTGCGGTCCCTGTAAGTGCCCTCGATGCTTCTCCTTTTCGTAATGTGAATTTGAGAATCCCACAATCGCAGTAGCAAGGACTGGTTCCTTGGCTGCAGCTCCACATTTGCTCCTCTGATTTATTTATTCTATGGTAGAGATCTAACATAGTTTGTTTTTTAGTCATGATAGTATTTTTTTATAGAAATAGTAAGTGATGCTGTCTGGTGTCTGGCAGTGCTTATATTAAAATCTTGGGAATGGGATTGGTATGGGTTGTCCTGTCCTTGAAGGAGCCAAAAAAAGGGAAAAAGAATACAGTGAAGGTGATAATTTATGGAGTTTATTCTAGTTAGTATCTCCTGGAGTACCTTAAATGAGAGAAGGGGGTGTTCTATTTTTTTTTGAAATTTAATAGTAAACAACCTCAAGCTTCCCAGGACCAGGCCCATGGCTCCCAGTGATTTTTCTGGTTATACTTACCTGCATGACCCTTTGCTGAAATTGTTTTGTAGCTCACTGTTTTTCTTCCAGCTTTTTCCACTGATAGCAGGTACAGTTGTTGGTGACAAATGTGACCAAAAATCAAGGTTTATTTGTGCTTCCTGAGTACTTAATGCTGCTGCTTGAAAACAGGAGCCTGAAGCTCTCTCAAATACTAATTTTGGCTTTGGTGCTGTTTGCAAGTGCCCATTTGGTGAACTTCCCAGTCCTGTTTTTGGGTCTGTGTGTGAGCCTGACCCAGCCCAGCTCTGCGTGCAGAGGAAGGCTTCTCATGGCACTTGATCCTGAAATAAGCCAGGCTGATACTGCAGCTACTGGGTGATAAATATCTGACCAAATGCTAGCAGTTCTCTCTCTGGCTGATTGTGGATGAGGAAATCATCACTGCTATTTTTCTCTCTCTCTGCGTTATTTTAAGGGGTTTTTTAATAGCGAGCTCTGCTGGGGGTTTTGTTGTTGCGGTTGTTTTTAGGCTATTTTGCATCAAACCACAGTGGGTCTGTGCCAGATTTTGCGAGATTTTTGCCTGCATAAGTGTAACTGTTGCAGTAGCAGAGTGCTGCTGAACAAGTTGTTCTCATCTAAGGTGTATAAATACGCTGTTCGATGTGTTTGTTGCTGTTCTGCTCCAGTGGATGCCCTCTAGTCAGGAAATCCTCTGGCCCTTGGGTTTCACTGGGCTCTTGACCATGTGCAGCTGCCCACTGGGCTGGGCAGGGCTGCTCAAATGCCTCTAGTGAAGCACCTTGCTGACTAACAGGCTGAGCCCTATGAGAGTCTAAGAGCTTCTTAAGAGGTTTCTATTTTAAAATAATCCCGTGTGTGTGGAATAAGGAAGGGTAGCAGGTAAAAGCATGAAGTCCCTGAGCTCTGACCAAAGCGCTGGTGTTTGACACAAGGTGGGTGAGCACAGCCTGGCAGGCACTGCTGCTCCCTCTGGGGTGGCTGGAGTGTCCTTATACATCGCCCTGGGCCATCCAAAATGCAGTTCTTTGGGAACTGCTGCTGCCTTTGGAGATGGTTTGAAGCTGGGTAGAAATGCAGGGTAAAGTTTTTTCAAGCTGCGATCTGCAGCCAGGCTTCTCTGGATCATTGTGTATCAGAAGGGTTTGTGAGGCTGCACTGTGAAAGGCACTGGTTAAACATACTCAGAAAATGATAGATCTGAAATTATTTTAACTCCGGTCAGTGCCTGGCACAGGGGAGAGGAAGAAGGTAAGAATCACTTATATCAACACTCTGGGTAAAAGCAGCATATAGCTGAAAAACAGACCTAGTGCTGGTCAGCCTAAACCTGTGTTGTGGGCCTGCAAATTCCCTGGAAACTTTGCAAGTCAGAGCTTGAAAAAAACAAATTTAGGCTCACAGCTATGACCTGTTCATGTTCATGTCTTATACTAATCAACTTCCCTGGCTTCAACTTAATAATTAGATTATCAGAGCGATATTGATTAGATGGACTCTTGAAAATATTTAAGGGCTTAACCCTTCTGGAAGAAGGGATCTTCAGCCATGCAGTGACATGTCAAATCTGAATTAGCTGCTGTCAGCTTCTCATGGGCTTAACATCTGGAGTGACACAGGCTACTGACAACCAAACCTGTGATGCTCTTCCCTTGAGGATTTGCCTGTCCGTGTGCTCCCAAGCTGTCCAAGCAGCTCCTGGTGCACTGCAGGGAATGGCTCAGCCTTCTGAGGCAAAGGAGGATATTTGTTTTCCCTTGCAGTGCTGCTCTGTGACCTGCAGCACATCCGAGGCTGTTGCACAGCTCCCACATCCTCCGTGCTGTGTAGCAGAGTGCCTCGAGCAGGGCAGGACAGCTGGCAGTGAAACCCCTCCACAGCTCCAGGTAAAACCTCCCCTGGAATCCACAGCCCCTTCTTTTGCTTGGCTTTAATCAGACATTTCTGGGGTCTAAAAAGATCCAGCTGGAGCCAAGCAGGTGTTTTTCATCAGCAAGGATTGGCAGAGGAAAGCCTCTGCTACATAAACCAACCTGGTGGGGTGAGCAGCCATCAATCCAAGTTCCTGTGACCCTGGACATTGTGCTTTGAAGCCCTCGTGGTCTTTCTTGGACCATCCAAACCCAACACTAAATGCATCACGAAGGGCTGCTGGCAGCCAATGGCAACCCTGCAGGAACTTAAAAAATGTAGGCACAGCTCTAAGCCAGGACCTGACCAAACACAGGTTGGATCAAGTCACCTTCACTCCTCAGGCAGGTGAAGCCCTTGGAAAAGAGACGTGGCAGATTTGGCCGTGCGCCTGCAGCACGAGGCTTGCAGATTGCGTTCTTTTGTTTACCTGAATTATGTCAAACTATTTCCCTCTCTCGGAATTTCCTTGCGCTCTTCCAAGGCTGCTTGTTGCTGCTGAGAGATCAGTCAGCTATTGCAAAGTGATTTGACCTTGTGTGGGCTGGTGACAGAGCCCAGAGCTCGCGGGCAGTGGTCACCTTGGAATGCCAGAGCTGCTGTGGCGTGTCCCTCATTAAAGACAATGCTCAGGCAGTGCCAGGGCCCGGTGGCAGGTGAGCTCCCTCCCATCACGCAGAAGCTTCCCTTGGCTTTGGTGGCAGCCGAAACAATAGAAATGTCCCCAAAGGCCAGGACTTGCAATCCAAGGGATTCTCTAGAGAGCAATAAATGGAAGCACTTACGTTTCATTAATTGTGTATCAAAGACTGGAAAAACACCAACCAACCACAGCAGCAAGTTCACCAGACTGCTAAGGGGAGGCTTCTGCCAAGAAAGCAGCCTTGGATCAGATAGCAAGGAAATGAAGCCCTTCCAAAGGGTGATTCAGAGCAACCTCGCAGGCTCCTGTGCTGACGCCCTGTCATCCCCGAGCTGCATGGGGCACAGAGGAGTAGCTCCTGTCTGGCCACCCTGTGTGGGTGCCTTGGGACCAGCGAGGAGCCTGTCTCACACACAGGGAGGTCAGCAGGAGTTCTGATCCCTCATGTCACAGAATCACAGAATCCTTTGATTGGAAGGGGCTTTTAAGGCCATCAACTTCCACCCCTGCTGCCACAGGGATACCTTCCACTAGAGCAGATTGCTCAAAGCCCCATCCAGCCTGACCTTGAACACATCCACAACTTCTCTGTTCAACTTGTGCCAGTGTTTCACCGATCTCACAGTAAAGAATTTCTTCCTAGTATCTAAAAACCTGCCCTCTTGCAGTTTGAAACCTTTCCCTCTTGTTCTATCCCTCAAACATCTATAAGAAGTCCCTCTCTATCTCTCTTGCAGCCCTGGAAAGTACTGGAAAGTGCTCTAGGTTCTCCCTGGAGCCTTCTCCAGGCTGAACAGTCCCAACTCTCTTAACCTGTTTTCATAGCAGAGGTGCTCCAGCCCTCTGAGCATCTCTGTTGTCCTTCTCTGAACTTGTTCTCACAGCTCCTCACCCTTCCATTGGTCCCCCAGGGGTGATGCAGCACACTGGGCAGGGTCTTGCCAGCATGGAGCAGAGGGGAAGAATCTGACCTGCTGCCCACGCTGCTTTAGATGCAGCCCAGGACATGATTGGCCTTCTGGGCTGCCAGCACACACTGCCAGCGCATGCTGAGCTTCTCATCCACCAGCACCCTCAAGTCCTTCTCCTCAGGGATGCTGCTTGTCCCCAGAAAAGGCCTAAAATAAACATTCGGGGGAAAGGAAGGAAACGAGCTAGCTGGTTTAAGACTGAGGGATGGAGGGAAGAGAGAATTTTTTTTTAGAAAGACCATCCTGGCAGAAAAGCAAACCCTACTTGCTTTTGGAGTGTCCTGGCTTTCCTTCTCTGCAGAATGAGCTCAGGGTGCTGCATACCCAGATCTGGAGAGCAGCTGACAGCATGATCTTAACTTCTCTTTGTTCAACCCGGGGGCATCCAAACTTGCACTTCTGAGTGGCTACGTATGAAAGAGAAACAGAAAGGTCTGGCTCTCTTTGGAAACGTGGCACAGAAATGGCTCGCACGATCCTATTTACTTTGGAGGTTCCCTCTGGGAAGTGTCTGCTTGTTCTGCTCTGTGTGTCGGCTCACAGACCCATCAATTTTCCCTTTCCTTCTTCTCTCTCCATGCTTCTGGGAGTTCTCTGCCTGTGTGGGAGCGAGGGACCCCAGCCCCTGCCAGACCTCACTCAGCTTTGTGATTCCTGACATCACGTTTCCTCCAAGGAGCAGGACAGGACAGTGCAGGGACCATCCCTGGGCAGAGAGCACAGAAACAAAAGTGTATGGGCAGGGGGAGAGGAAAGGAAAATGCAGATTCTAACTTTTAATGGGTTTAGAGGGGAAAAAGGTTGTTTTTGGGGCGGGTGATTGCTTTGTTTTTCTTTTACAAAAAGCATAGGCAAGAAACAAAATTGGTAATGTAAAAAGGCACAACTCTCTACTGGCAAAATATCTATGTATGATTTCACTGTCAGCTCATACAAGAAAGGGCTGGGAATGAAAAAATGTGAGGATTTGCATGAATCCATCATGAGCCCTGCACTACTTTTTTGGGATACCTGTGTTGCTGGAGATACCTTGAAAGCAGAACTGCCAGAAATAAGGAAAGACTTTGCTAAACAGCCCAGGGAAAAATACAATCCCAACCTCATTCTGTTGGGAATGTGTGCATCCAGAAAAGGACAAGCAAAATGTGACTGCTCAAAAGTACCTTGATATCCCTCCAAGTTCCTTTGAAAATCCTTTACACTGCTGCTGACAACAGTCTGAAAATAACTGGTACTAATCATATACATCTACTATGGTGGGTAATGTTGCACCATCATTTCCTGATGATCCTATTTTCCTGTCCTCATCCCTCTGTTGTCCCATGGGAAGCTTAGAGCAGAAGCACTTGATGACCACTTGAGGAGCACTAGGTTTTGCCTGTGCAGAACAAATTCTTCCTGATCCTTGCAGGCATCTTCCAAGCACTGCTATCATAACGAAAGCTTTAAAGATTTCATGTAGTACAGTGACAACTGTAACCCAAGTACTGATACATGAACATGAAAGGAGCAGAGGAGCGTGTTGGCCATTGGGAATGGGCAAGGGAGGAATTGCAGAGCCAGTCCTTTGCAGTTTGGTTTTGCAGGGGCGAGCGCGAGGTGCACGAAAGGGGAAGCGGCATGTGCAGCTATCCAGCGTCCGTGTCTGCGGAGATGCCCTAACTGCAACGCCAAGAAAATCAAACCTGCAGCCAAGAAAAACACCATTAAAATGATGCAATGACATAAGCTGAGTGCTGCTTGTGGAATCCAAATTACACGCAGAACAATCAAGAAGGAAAACACCGACGACATTCGCTTGTGTAACAGGGGTGTCGACCTCACAGCTGGCAGGCAAGCAAGGGCACAAGTGCAGGCACAAGTAAAACCAGTGTTAAAAAGAGGGATTTGGCCTTACTGAAAGCATCAACCAGGCCTGTCCCTTAGGAGAATAACTGCTGTAACCACAAAGACTGCACGTTCAGGTTTGTACATTTTAAACTTGTTGGTGTAAAATCCACCACGCTTAAAAATCCCACTAGAACAGACCTGCCTGATGAGCAGAGCAAGGCAAGAAAGCTGCAGCTCAGCACCAGGACACTGCCCCTTGCTCAAATAAAAAGCTGGATAAGGAAATGCTTAGCATTAAAAAGAAAAAAAAGAAAAAAGAAGAAGAAATACATTTCACCAAGGGATCTTTGAGATCTCTGATCAGGAGAGGTTGTCCCTGTAAGAAAAGTGCTGGTGGTTGTACTGCGAGTGGGAGACAGGTGTGGGATATGTTCTTTAGATTTCTGCTCGATGTCCTTTACAGGCTATGGAAATGTTGTGATGCCAGCGCTATGTGTACTGGCAATGCAGTCAGGTTACAAAACAGACATGAGAAAATTCAAATGTAGATCCACGCAAAAATAAAAACATTCTGGCTCAGACACAACACTATATTATGCTAAAAGGCAGTGAATAAAAGTTTCTTGATCAGGGAGTAAAAAGCATTTTATTCACTCATCACCCCTTATTAATGGGATCTGCTTCTAGGGTATCTACTGATGAGTAGCATTTATTGTTCATGCTTCACAGCTTCATCTGTATTTTAGACTTTGACATAAACAACATGATACAACCCGTGATAAGTGGGAGAGAAGAAATAGATGCACAACACAAGGTGTTCCCATCAAAATCTCAGTTCCTTTTAATGCACAGAGGACCTACAGGACACAGTGAGTGTTGCTCAAATACAAACATCCTACTCAAGGAACACCCCCTCTAATTGGGAAGGAGAGGTCACCTGGTGCCTTTAAACACAGCCTTCAGTTACCATGCCCCAAGAACCTCCTGGTGACCTCTGGCTTCACCCTCAGACAGTGGGGTGCAGCTGCAGCTCATTTGAGGCCATTTGTGGTGGTCCAGGCTGGACTCACAGCGCTGCCCTCACCCCACACTCTGCAGCTCAACAGGGAGGCTCTTGCAAAGATCTTCCAGTGAGAGCCTCCCCACAGGCTCAAACCCACAGACAAGCCCCTGCCCACCCTGCCCTCCCCTCCTCTTCCCCCTAAAATGCCTTTTTGCCAGCAGTGTGGTACCCGCAGGTCTGCGAGTGAGAAAGAAGTGGCACCCAAAGTTGTCGGGCTGCAGAAAGTCCCCAAGAACAAAAGATTAATTTGAATGTCCTGACTTCGAGCAACCTTGGCCGTTAGCTTCAGGAAGTCTTCATCAGTTATGCGGAGGAGGAAGCACCTGGAAATCACAGAATTAATTCGCTCTGAAGAGATTGATTTCTGGAGAAAAACATGTGTCAGTCCCCATTACTCGAGATTGCAGGGGCAGGGATGGGACAAGCCACACATGGGGTGAGAGTGCTGGATGCCAGTCCAGTGACATCAGCTCAGCCACGTGTTTCCTCCGGCCAAAGGCCCGGGTCAGCTTGGCACCAGGCTGGGCTGTGCCGTGCCTGGATGGGTGACATGGAGCAGGGAGCCATCCCCTCCCCACAGCCCTGCCTTGAGATGAGGGCTGAGATCAGACATAACCTGGGAAAACAGAGAAGAGGAGGGTCTGGAAGGGCAGTTCTGGGCTTCTCCATGGATGAGGATCCCAAGCGAGAGCCAAGTCCTGTGGGAGGTGCAAGTGTCCTCTTCCCAAAGCCCTGCATTCCTCACGGGAGCTCGGCAGCTCGCACTACATTTGATAAAATGGGGAGCAGCACTGAGCAGCAAGAGCAAAGCCACGAGGTGACAGCTGCAGTGACAGCAGTGACCAGCCAGGGAGGAGCTGGGCTGTGCAGCACCCTGGGTGTTGTGCAGAGCCTTTTGGAGGTGGCAGCAGACCCTGCTGTATCCCTCTCTATTCACAACTGCTCTTAAAAAAATTGAGTTTCAAGATCATTCATCCTGAGCTCCACTTCCCATGCTGAAGATGCTGACCTTGATGGCTTTTTAAAGGGGATTCATCCAGTCCCTTTAGCTAAATTTGCTTGAGTCCTTGCAGCCAGAAGGTCCACCTGGTCTCATAGCTCACATTTAAGATGTTTGCAGAGGTGACTGCAGTGCAGCAGACTCTGGAGAGAGCTGCAGCCTATCTACCATGGCCAACATGCTCCTCATTTGAGGTGCCACTGAGTTGGGAGCTAAAAGCACTCCTACTGTGCAACATTCCTTCTCTAGGTGATATTGGTGGCTTGGAAGAGAAAGTTCATTTGAACTTTTCTGTCTCCACAAATGTAAGACCCTGTGTTTTGTTGTGTGGCAGGTAGACACAGGATTCCACAACTCCTTGGTGTCGTCTCTGCACACTCTGCCCCAGCCATGCTGCAGTGCAAACCTGGAACAGGGTTTGACTTTTGTTCTCAATGCAGAGCATCCCAGGAGCAGCAGATTTTAGGAAACCAGAGCCAAAAGACTGGTCTAAAGGGAGCTAAGGACATGTGTCCAACCCATGATTTCAGTGATACCGAGAAGACAGGCTAGTGACCAAGTACCAAACTCGGTCAGGGAAGGAGGTTTGATTTCCCACTGCAAAGGAAAACACTGCAGACCACAAAGCCTTGCTTTTGGTGGGGTCAAATGCAGAAATGCTCCTCCCAGCCCTTGTTTTGGCACCACGGTGTGCCCGAGCAGTGCCCCATTCCTACATCAGCTCCGTGGCCAAATGCTGCACCTGCAACAGAGTTAAACAAACTTCAGCACAAACCCAAACATCATGTGTGTGGTTACCACCCTTGTGCTCTGAGTGCCTATAAATAGGCTGTGCATCAATTCAGGCTTCTAACACCATTTGGGCAGTTGTAACTCAGTTGTACTTCGTGGCTCTCCCTTTCCTCATGTGAGAGGCTGCCTTAGTCCATGGCTGCCAGTGAGAAAGGCCTGTGGTTGCAAGTCTGGGATGTGTCGGATAAAGGAAATGTGATGAAAATTCCTCACTTTATCCACAAGGCCCAATTTGAACTGGCAAAGTCACATTATTCGAAGTGCCACCTGTGTACTGGAAGGGGCAGGGGAGGCAGAAGCAGTGCTTTTCTCTGTCAGGTGGAAGGACATCCAGACCAGGGCTGAGGCTGCCCTTTCTCCGCTCGCCCCAGGCTGTGGCCCCAGAAGTGCTGAGCACACCCAGATTGTATGGGGTGATGGGGGCCCAGGGAAGGGCAGTGCCAAGATGATCAAGTCTTCTCCCATTTGGCACTGCTCAGAGCATGGTGCAGGGTGCAAATGTGAGCACAGAGAGCCTCTCAAGCTGCTCTGACCTGAGGATCTGCCTCTCTCTCAGAGCAGGAGCATTTTGTAAAATGCAGCCACTGCTTGAAGTGACCCCACAGACACTTTCAGTAAGTGGTCATCATAAGTTTTGAAGTAGTTGGACAGTTATTGGAATAAGTGTATGATAAAAGCCTTTCTTCCCCCATCCCTCCCACGCCTACATTTGGATTCCATGATTTCTTCCTTGTTTGAAATGATTCAGCAGTAGACTCTCAGATAGTCTCCATCTGGTTAAAAATAGTTACTTGCCTCATATGGCTTTAGCATGGTACTGTCAACTCTAAAATGTTCCACCTTCCAAAAAAGTAGAGTGAAAAATGAAAGTGAGTTTTCACACATCATTACTCTCCGCACTTGGACCTCCAGAGCTCATTCCAAACCCATCAAAGGAGGAGAGGCGAGCTGGGAGGGCGGGCAAGCAAGATGCTCATGTTGCTGCCCTGCGAGTCCTCCTGAGGCTCTGCCCTCTGCACAAAAGCAACCAGGCCGACAGTTCTCTCATTTCCCAGAACAAAACACCGGCTTATTTTCAAGAAACATTTACTTGTCGGATTTCTGGAATGTAAGAAGAGTTTAGTCATCACCGCTGGTTGTCTCCTGGTGTCAGCCGGGGGTCAGTCAGTCAATTCCCTGCTCCAGCAGGGAACCAGTACAGCCCAGTTAGCTGAGGAACATTCCACACTCACCCTGTGTCACAGAGGCAGGAGACCATGAGAGTCAGAAGTCCTCTCAGCCTTCTCGCAGCTCCTGTAGGCATGGGGATCAGTGATGGGCTTGCACAGTGTGGCCAGCTGTGCTCTGGGGGAAAAGATGGGTGATTTGGTGGCAGTAGTGGACAAATGGTGCAGGTGGGTCATTTCACTTGGCTCTCACTGGAATCTTGGATGTGTTTGCATTCAGGCCCAGCTGCTGGAGGGTGTGTGGTGGGATCCTTCTGCCACAGGGGTGTCCTAGGGAGGGGGCACTGAGGCACTGCAGAGTGATAAATGGAAAATGTGACAGGTCGAGCCTAGGAGGGGGTAGACAGCACCTCTGCAGAGCCCTCAGCCAGCTCCTGGTGCTCCCACCCAGGGATGGACGCATGGCACCAAGGGAAAGGCTGAAGGGCAGGCTGCCCCATGGCCCAGGACAGAGGGAGAGCTGCTCACAGCTAGGAGCTGGAGAATTCATCCTGCCTGGTCCCACTGCCAAGCAGCAAACCATTTCGGTGGCATCCACCTGCTCCCAGTGCTGAAGAGCTTCAGAGAAGCCAGAGGAGGTGCAGAAGCATCCACTGCTTTTCACGGCACATTTCACAGCATCAGAAGCTGGCTCTAGAGGCCATATGACAAATTGCTGGTTAATACCCACATTAATTCATTTTTTCCCTCAGAGTTACATTTGCTGTGCACTCAGAGCCATCCTCTGCTCATTTCCTCAAGGTGATATGCTGAATGCTGCTCCCTGGACCACGGCAATCAGGTCTTGCTGGAATGCCACCAAGCTGCAGCTGCCGGCCGAGGGAATCGCAGGGATGCTGCTCTGCCCAGCACCACGGCCACGTCCTGGCCAGCACCAGCAGGGTGGGATTTGACCCAGAGCCACACCTCCCACAAAGAGCCGAGCGAGCCAAGTGCTGCAGCCTGGCCGTGGGGTGCTCTGAGCGCCCAGCTCTGTGCCCGGCAGCGCTCGCAGGTGCTGCTGCTGTGTTTGTGAGCTCCTCAAATATCCATCACGCTGCCACATCGCCTCAGAATGGTCACTCTGTCATGAGCCTTGCTCTGGGTCACCCCTGACAACACAAGGGATGAGTCTAGAAATTAGTGGTTTCTACAGAGTGTGAGTGTTTTGAAGAAGGGCAGAAAGGGACCAAGCTACCTCGTTTTGGATGCCTACTTGTGTACCAGACCACAGCTGTGTTTATGGGAAGAGACATTCTTGCATGCCAATAATTTTCATGCACACCAGGCCTCGTGCAATTTTTCTTTCCATTTACAATATTATGTATTTTATGTGATAAATTTGAAGCGCGGCTTTCGTGCATGAATGATACAGTTTCCACAATATTTTTTCATATGCAGAGACATTTTGTTTTGATCTCGTGGGGCATGAGTCAACTCCTGTTTTGAAGCCACTGGAGTCCTTCCAGTGACTTTCCCAGAGCCTGGCTAACTGGGAAGATGAAGCCTGATGCACTGTAGGTGCAAGCTAGCATGACCTGCAGAAGCTTAGGGCAGCTCAGTAGAGCAGCTCAATCAAAAAAAGGCTAAATCAGGAAAATATGTCAATAACATTCAGTGTGCTTGGTGCAAAACCAGAATCTCTGCCCCAGAAATGCACATGCTGCAGCACCATGAGCCCCTTGGAGGGGTTGGCAGCAGGGAGTGCTCAGCTCTGCAAGAGCCACAAAGATCCCAGGTGCCAAGCCCCTTAATCTCAAGGCTGCAGGAGTCAGGGTGAGCTACAGAACTCACCTGAGTGGGACAAACATGGATTTCCTGGATTACCCAGGCCAGGCCCTGCACCCTCACAAAAGCAGCAGCCCTGTGACCTGACCTGGCACAGTGGCACTGCACAACAGAGCTGGGGCCACGTGCCACCACCACGTCCCATGCAGACCCCCAAGCACACAAGGGTGTTTCCCATGAAGGGTTTACGGACTCCCCATGCAAGTGGGGGATCCCACAAATTCATGTGTGTGCCCATCCAGGATACCTGAATTTTATTCCCCCTTCCTAGGGACTGCTGGAAGAGTAATTTTGGTTTTTGGTAGGAGTAAGTGTCAATGGGGAAATAACAGGTTCCCCAGTTCAGCAAATTTCTGGCAATTTGCCTCAGCTCAGAAAGATGACCCAGTTCTGTGGGTCAGTAAGGAAGAGAAGCAGATTCTGACAGAAAAATTGAGCAAGAAACACGTCAGGTGCCCAAAGCTACTGACAGAGCATCCTCAGTTTGCAAGGCTCACATGTCAAGAGCTCTGTTGGTGACAAAGGGCTGGCCAGAGGTGTTTGTGCCATGCACACAGTGTTCCTGCCGGCACTGAATGGCACCGTGGAGAGGTTCAGAGCAGACGCACTGAGGAGGGCCCAGCAGGTGGTAGCCTCTGCCTGGCTTCTGCCAGCCCTGGCAGGGACCTGGGGCTGCTCTGCAGGACACAGGGCTGGTGCTGTGTCCTCCACCACTAAGGAAATCCCACATGGTCTGGAAATTAAGCGAAGTGTTTTGTGTTTATGAAACAGCTCCTAAGAGTTTGAAAAAGGGGCTAGTGTTTACACACAAGCTGGTCAGACTCTAGCACGATGCACGCTCTGTTGTGTCAACTCCTGCACCTGCATAAGATATTTTAAAATATCCTTATGAAATGAAGGAGCCAAAGAACTGTGTCTAATCAGCCTTGCTTGTGCTCTCACTAGAGCCACACTGAACAGTTTTGCTAACAGAGCTGTGGGATACTGTGGAAAATCTGCTCTCCAAAGAGCCCTTGTTCATGTCTGAAGTGAAGGCTGGTGAAAAAAGGGTGTGGAGCTGCGGGGGAGCAGGTGCTGGAGCAGCCTGGGTGCAGAGCTGATGGAGTGCTCCCCTGGAAAAGGGGAGACCTTGGAGAGAGCCCCCCAAGTGTTGCAGCACTGCAGCCCACTGCCGGCACAGGGAGAGCAGCAGCTCAGCTAACACCACCTTCATCCCCTCCCAGGCAAGGAGGAGATTTGGCCAAAGAAGAATGAAGCTGAAGCACATTTTCTTGTGCTTTCCCAGAGTTACCAATGTGATTCTAATTGTGTGTTGTTTTGGTTTTTTTTTTTTTTTCCTATGCCAGGGAGTGCCTGGACCCCTTCTTAGCAGCACAGGTTCTCTTTTCTGTGCCATCTGCAGAAGGTCCTGCCTGGCTTGTGTTTGCTCATAGAGTGACGCCATGATCCAGTCCATAGAAGGTTGTTGACCTGGGAAGAGAGAGCTTCTAGAAGTTAAGGGCTGGGCAATTTCTTGGAAACTGCCTTATCAGCACAACTACAAGCTGGAGCTTTAACAACCCTTTCTGAGCTGCACGTCCCTTGTTCCTATTTCTGCAATTCAGTGTATACACTATATATATTCATATAAGCTGTACACATATGTTTATTTTGCAGTTTGCTATTTAAAACGGCTTTGAGCCCAGGGTGCCACAAAACCATGAAACCAAGATCAGTTGCTTTGCTGGTACAGAACTGAGGGGTCAGGGAGGTCCCAAGGCAAACCAGCAGTGGGGAGCAGGTGCCTGTGCATAGAGGCTGTGTGAAGGCTGATTCCAAGAACCTCACATGCCCTTCCTTCCCTGGAGGAGAAGGGAATGGCAGGGGGGGTTGTTATCAGCAGAGCAAAAGGTGGTGAAATAGGAACAGGGAGGATTGGCTTCGCATGGCAAGGACAGGCACCAGGGTGCAGGCTGTGCTGAGAGGGAATGGATGAGTGCAGCACTCCAGGGATTTAAAACAAAACCTGACTATACATTAAAGTCTGCTGGAGGCATGAGCCTGCACTTAGGGACAGATTTCATGTGAAGTTGCACAGTCAGGACAGGCTGGGTCACTGTGAAGTGACCCAGGCAGAGCTGTCACCCCTTGTCCCCTGCCAGCTCCCCTGCCAGTGCCCAGCCCAGCCAGGTTTTGGCACAATGCACAGTTGGGCAGTCTCCACCCCACATGCTTGGGGAGCTGGGGAAAACATCTTGCCAGGAGAGATGTAGAGAGCACAGGCTTTGCATCTGGGACTCAGCCCTCATCCCTGAGGGACAGGCTGAGTGGGACCCTTGGGAGCAGCCAGCCAAGCCCACCTGCCCTCCCACTGCCCCTGCTCTGCAAAGCCATCACCTCCCTCGGAAACAAATGTCCACAGAGCCCTGGGCACACGGCACCAGGGACTGCACCTCCTGAATCGCTGCTGTGATAATCCTGTTTGCTCTGTCTTAGTGACTGAAGAGAACCGTAACGGAGGAAAACAGCAGGATTATCCCCCAGCACCTGTTCCCACTGAAAGGATTATCACAGCTGGCTGCATCAATGACATCCTCTAGGTATCACCATGAAAGCAGCCTGAGTGACATGGCAGCCCACAAAGAAGACCTCTCTCCCCTTCTGCCTGCCACTTTCCTGCGTGTTTTCAGCTTCTGGAATCTCCTCACAGACAAAGGTCAGTTCACATAGCTACAAGTGTCAGAGTTTTCATGTCTGCAGCACACAGACTTGCTCTCCAAATAGCTTCATCTCTTGTCGGTCTAACAGGAGGCGGTGTGAGAAGTATGGGCTGTAAACTGCAGGGCTGAGAAGACAGACAGCAGCTTTAAAACACTTTAAAAACAAGCTATTTTTCCTGTTCAACATTCCTTGTGTTTTTGTTGTTCCAGCACAGTATCTGACCCACTCACCTCACAACATGGTAGGGCTCTGCTGTGCTGCATTTACATGTGCAACACAATGGCAGCTGATGTAAGAGCTATTTACTGCAGAATGAAAATGATTGATTGCAGAAAAAGAGATCTTCCTCAAAGCTGTTTACGTGGGAAAGCAGAAAAACTGGAGAGGGTCAGGAATATTTTGGAGATACTCTGCTCACCAATGGATGGTGAGCCCAGGCAACAGGACTGCAGCCCTCCTGTAGATGGAGAACTTGTTTTTAAACTCACCTTCAAGATATGAAACCTGCCCCACTGTGTCCTCTTGGCTCTCTTGTGGGGTCACCTTAAATCCCAAGGTTTGCTTAATCACCGTGAAAATGCCAGTGGGCTTGGCAGCAGTGGTTCTACCTCAGAGAGGTGCTGCACCTGCCCCAAGGCCTCTGCGGCATGAGCAGACACTTCACTCCATCAGTCTTCTCAAGAAAATCCTTCCATCCCTTAAGCAGAGGCCTTGGAGAACAAATTACTGCAGACACGATTTTTTTCTATAATGGAACGTAACATTAAACTAAACTCTGGAACACGGAGAAAAACAAAGCAAAAAAACCCAGGGAAATAATCCTTAGCTTCTAATGATTTTTGCAAAACACTGCTGAAACTGGGGTTTATTGAAACACAAATGTATTTATTATATCTGTCAAAACTGGAAAACTATGGTTAAATTAAAACTTTATTTTAAACTCTATGATCCAGAAGTGATATGAAATTTATAAATAGCTTATCAGACACCACAGTATAAAAAGCACATTTATCCTCTTGTTATTGAGACAAATTCATTGTTACATATGAGATGGGAATTAGCTTTATCCCTCTGACTATCAAAACAGAGAAAAAAATAAAACCACAGGGAGGAGAGCAATAACGGCCCACACATCAGAGTTTCCTATGAGAAGGACCATAAGAAAATGGACCCCATTGGAAAAGGCCACACTGTGGATGGGTGGCTGTTTCCAAAGCCTTCACCCTGTTGTTTTTGGCCATGGCTTGGACAGGATGGCAGGACTGCAGATAACTTCTTGTGCCAGCTCAGCTTCAAAGCAAGAAAAGTCCTGTGGCCCTGATACCAAGCACAAGGCATGGCAGAGACTCTTCTGACACAGATCAACAGCACATGGTATAAACTGGGCATTAAGTCTGACAATGCTGCTGTTTTACCTGGCCAGGGATTTCCGCATGGCTGATGATGCTGTGTTCTTGCCATGCTCCTGGTGCTTCCCAGTGGCTCGGGTACCTTGCTCAGCTACCAACGGGTAGAGCCTGCCTGGGCTTTTAGGGGTGCTCTTTGACATCTCTGAGCAGCCCCATGGCAGCGGTGCCTCTGCCAGAGGGGACCAGCAGCTTCCAGGTGGGAGAAGATCACAACTATTCTCCTTGGTTAATTCAGTCTTTGAACCTCAGACAGAGGAGACAGCATTCCTTTATCCAAGCTTCATTAATGCGCCATAAAAAAGGACAAATGTTCTCCGTTGCTGGGGCCAGGCAGAGTCAGTCTGGCCATCTCCCAGACTCTGAATGTGCACAAATGCAGCCCATCAGGAATGCAGCAGCACAGCCCTGCTGCTCCTGCAGTGCAGAGGCCATCGCTGAAGTGGCAGGGAGTCTGTGGCCACAGGGGGACTGTGGAAAATGCTGTGGAGCAGCACAGAGATGGGAGATGGGAAGCTGGTGGTGGGAGGCTCCAAACAGCAGCAGCCAGGAGCCAAATGGTGACATGGCGAGATAAGGCTCTTGATGGATAGACCTCAGAAGGTTTGAAGGTTTTTGTTCTGCTTGGATAAGCAGTGAAATATTCACACAGATAAGCTTCAGAAACGCATCTGATCTGAAGCCCTTTGTGTCTTAAAAAGCAGGGCTGGAAATAGAACAAGAGAATTCCTCCGTGGCTTCTGTGGCTACTGGGCTTTCCTTCCCCAGCATCAGATCACCAGAATTACCCACACAAGCAAACCAAGAGTCAGGACAGCTCTAAGAGCCAGACTTTCCCTGAACCTCAGGCATTCAGCTGAGCCTGAGTGCTAATCTAGATGAGGGCTGCAGGCAGCACCGAGGATGGCCAGTCAATTATCCTGCAACTCTGAATTGCAGTGCTTGAGTGGAGTGCTTTCAGAGGGTGCATCATTTCCTTGGAAACAAATTAGAGCGTTGTACTTTACTCCAGCAAGTTTCCTTGTACCATAAGTTGTTTAAACAGTTTGTCATTACACATTTCCCATTCAGACAAAAAACAGACCACAAAGCTTGAGGCACCAAGGCTGGTAGGGAAACGGAAATCCTGCTCCAAGTGGGCAGAGAGCAGCTCCCTTGCTCTGGGCAGCGCTGGCAGACCCAGCGAAGGTTTGGGGCAGGAAGTAGCAATTTCTGGCTCTGTAGAAACCTTTCAGGTTCGCCTTTGAAATATGACTCCCAATCAGTTGTGCAGGATTCCTGTCTGAGCATCCCCCAGCTTTGGCATGCCTTAGGGAGGAACTGGGTCCAGACCCCGAGGTTAGAGCAGCAGAGCGCTTCCAGCAAGCCTGGGAGTCCACCCCATTTAGGGTCAGCTCATCTCTTCCCCCTCTCTCCCTGGGATTTCCAATTTGCCATTTACAGCTTTGCCCTAAGGATTCTCCCCATCCACCCCATGGCTTTAACCTCTTCCCTGCCAAGCTCTGTTCGGAGTTTACAGGAGAAAGTTGTTTATGTTAAATAGTTTTGTAACAGTTTCCTCCTCTGCCACCTCCCTTCCTTCCCCAATAAAAGCTCTACGGCATGTTTGGCAAAGCCTGTAAACAAAGAGGAGGGTTTGGAGACCCAACAAATATTTGGTGAACCCAGTGGGGAAATAATGTCTTTTTGTGAAGGATGTTACAGCCTGAACTCATAATAGTAGGAAACTAGTGTCCACCCTCGGCAAGGGATTGCCTACTTGCAGCTATCACACATAAAATACAGATGTCCACAAAGCCAAAAGTCATCAATGGGTGCAGGAGGTTAACCCTCTGTTTTCCTCACTAGTCAAGATGATGTTGATGGCAGCAAACCTAACCTCTAAAGTCTTGAAGTTATGACAAGTGGGCAGGGAAAGGAGAACACAAAAAGGCAAGAGTGTTTTGAACTCACCTAGGCTGATGAACAGAAGCACAAGGTAATGAAAATCCATTAGCCTGACTGTTCCCTGCAGAGGAAAACCAGGCACACAAAATCCAATTCATTATTCTCTTTCTTATTTAACGCTAAGTAAGTCATTGAACTTTACTACTTGATCTATCCATTTTCTTTAGTAGTAGGGCTGCAGGAAATCTTTGTCTTCTCAAAGGGAGTTTCAAGTTTCTCACTGATATCATGCAAAAAATACTTGGGAGTGTATGAGTAAAAAATAACTGCATTTCAAGGGAACTTGGGCCATGCAGATAATGATAATTTTTCTTGTCTGAAGCACAGAACTGAAGAGTGGAGGCCCTGGGATCTGGGAGCACCATTGTTCTTCCAGGCCATTATCTGGAGACAGGTCCTGAGATAGACTCCGATGAGGCCACGGGAAGGATTATCTGCCGGGAGTGCTAATGGCATGCATTTGACAACATCAACCATTTAATTTGTGAGGTGTCTTGTAACGTAAAGGCAAAGAAATTCATACCATGCTACAGCCCAAACACATCCGGTGCAATTAAAAATTGTTTGATCAAAGCCCAGCCTGCTCTACAACCCCACTTACCTAATTACAGCTACATAGAAAAGTTCCACCTTCCCAAAAGGCACCTTACTGGATTTTGTACTGTGAAGGCAGCATTATATAACAAGAAATATATTCATGGAAACTATCCAGCGCTGAAACCATTCCAGCCTTTTTATCACCACATTCCTTGCTCCCACGTAAGCGAAGTGTGCAGGAATAAAAGCAGTTAAACGTCATCCTCCAGCAGACACACATGATGGGGACTGCTCACAAGCCCTTAACAGTTCAGTGGTGCCCATGAGTGTTGGGATCCATACATACACTCTGGGTTAACACACCTGCTCTTCCTGGGGAATTACTTTTCCCCTGGTCCTGGCTTGTGGCTATGTCCCCCTCTTGCAGTTGGGGACAGTTTAGTGCTGCCACACACATGAATTGCTCTTTCAGCTGCCCTGGTCCTGATTTTTGTCAAAAGTTTGTTCCATGCCCCATGCTGTGGTCTTGCAGATAATCAGATTTAAATCATGTGTTTTTTCTATTGCACCAGTATTTGCACAAAACTAAATTTATTTTGAATTTTCACATACAATGAGAAGCTTAATGGCTTAGACACTAAGCTTCTGAATAGAATATTCAGAGCAGCCTCTGAAAGGGGGGGAAGGTTTGGGTGGCGAGTCCTCATTTTCCAACACAGGTCAAGCAAAACAACAGGGTAGAGAGGGCTGGTCTGGGTGCAGCATCACGGCTGGACATGAGATTTGTGATCCCAGTGATGGCTCCAGATCAGGGCTGCTACCAAAACAGATGATCCCTAACTCATCACTCTGCATCTTCCTGTGCCAATTGTTACCCGTGTTCGTTCAACCTGCTGGGTCAGCTGAAACAAACCTTGTCTGAAAGGGCTGATTTTCAGTCTGAGGAGCCCACTGCTCACGCAGCAGCGCAGGCAGTAGAGCCAGGCTGGGGAGCAGGACATGCACTGGGAGTTGAGGGCTGGGGAGGAGAGGGAGTAAGCCCCAGCCCTGGCTTGGTTGGGCTGATGCTGAAACCCACGGACAGGCATCTACCTTGTTGCCAAATAGCTGGTGACTACCTGGCAGTGAAGCAGGAACAAAACCTCTCCTGTGCATGTTCTCAAGGTGGTTTAGAGCACTGCTACAACACCTGCTGTTACTGGAATTACTGCAGCAGCAGCTGCCTTGTGCTGCATATTAGATAAAAGCTCCGAAAAGCCCCAGTATTCAACACAAGCTGTTTTGTGAGCAGATCAGATGCTCCCGTGTCAGACCCAGCCTGGATGCACTGATGCTGTGGCTGTCCCTGTGTGGCAATGGGAACCTGCCAGGGTACCAGCGATGCTTCAGTCGGGGCTGTGTGTGAGCAACATGTCCCGCACCACTCCTCCTGCCGCACCGTGCCCACAGCGATGAGAGATGCCTGCCAGGGAAAGCTGCCTGCTAGGGAAAGCTGCCTGCCAGGGAACGCTGCCTGCCAGGGAACACATCCCACACTGCCCTTCGTGTCCTAAGTGAGCTAATTGAGATTTTATTTGACGGCTCCCAAGTGAGCATTTAGGGGAAGAACAGACAAACAAAACACCCCTGGCTGAAGGTGGGCTGTGGAACAATGGGAGCTTTATAGGACATCTCCCAGTTTACCTGCTCTGTGGAACAATGGCAGCTTTATAGGACATCTCCCAATTTACCTGCTCCAGTCCAAGAGGAAGCTCTCCGCCCTCCACAGCACGATGAGGGGGTGGTGAGCCCTGGGGGGACACAGGCTCACACTCACCTTTGTGTCTCAGGACACCTCTGATGCTTGGGCAGGTGAGAGGGGCACACAGTATACACCCGAAAGGGAGCAGAGGGAGGTGACTGGGGGCACCGTGAGCTGTCCCAGGGGTGGCTGGCGTTTGTCCATCACCACGGCTTGCACAGGGTGTGCAGTGGCATCTGCAACCCTCACCGGACCATTCAACACGGGGCTCTTCATCTGCACATGGAAACTTTCACCCTGAACGCTGTTCTCCCTTTCCCACCAGGAATTCCTTCCAGCGGCTTGTCTCCATTCTTTCTTCTTAATGGGAGGTCTTCAAATTTTGGCTACAAAGCACTGTCCAAATTTTACCACCTGGAAAAATGATTCATTACGAGCTCTTACGCTGTCCCTGCAATTGTTCCTTACATTGGCAGGGTCCCCCTCCGAGGGAGGGCAGCTTACAGACTCAGGGGGCTGCAGCACTCACCTGGTCCTCCAAAATGACTTGTTGGTAGCTGAAATATTTATACACCTAGCAGCTGCTGAGATTTTAAGCTCTTTAGTGTCTCTGTTTTCCCCTTTGGTGTATACACTTAATTCTGCCTTTGAAAGCATTGTGTCAATGAGCTTAAGACCAATTACCAATTTTGGTAGGAAGAAGCCAAATATCATGGCTTGGAGAGAGCTGCTGGGCCAGGCTTGCAAAGGTACATCACTGCCTAGAGACACAACAGTGGCTAATGGCTAAGGCACTGAACTAATAGAAAATCCTCATTTAATCTCATTAGGGACAACAGGATTTGGTGCATTACACATGATCAGATGGGAAAGGTAAACCATTACATATGAGATGCTCTGCTGATGATGGCCAAGGCAAAAGTCTGGGTAAGCTTCTATTTGCTCCTTTAGGTTGTGAACCAGAGGTAAGGACTCATTTCCTATTTGTCTGTGAATTTTGCACTCTGGTGCAGCCAGTATTAATAACTCTGAGCATCAGTCCTGAAAGAAATGGGTACAACCAAACCCAGACACTGCCCAGTACCTGGTACTGTTCTTGTCTGGATTCAAAGTGCTGTCAGGGCACAGACAAGAAAACTTGTGCTGCTGGATGCTAAGACCAAGCAGGCAAACATTGCCATGAAAAACCTGGAAGCTGAGTGGGTCAGGGAAGAAAAGAGTGAGCTTGTGAAGCAAATGTGTGTACCAAGCTGCTGGTTTTGGTGAACCAGGAAGCTGATTGCCAGTTTACATAACAAACCCAATCTCTCTCCCATTTCCAGCATGGCAGGCCCGATTCTGTGGCTGGTTTGCAGGACAGAGGATGAGTCAGGGCAGGGGCATGGCTGGCAGCCTGTGCCAGCATGCCGGGCACACCCCGCAGCACTGCCAGCCCCTGAGGCCACAGGGCACCTCCCTTTTGGCACCATGCAGGAGGAGGATGGCTCCAGGCTGGGGGACATCTCCAGTCCAAAGAAACTCAGCTGGAGCTACTTGGAGAGGAGGGGGAGATGCTGAGGAGGTCGCATGTGTCCGCAGCTGGCCAGGGAGCTGCACGGCTTTACATCAGCTGAAAGCTGCTCAGGTGTGCCTTAGTCTGTTGCTGTTATCCAAAAAGAGTAAGAAAAACTTTCAGGAATGTTTTGGGCATGTTTCAGCTGCCAGTCTTCTGGTGGCATGGTCCTATATGGAATGTCTTACCTCTCACACTTCTTAACCTGTGTTTCCGCAGTGCCTCTCCCCGCTGTATCCCTATTCAAACCAATTACACTCCACCAGTAAAAGGCAACACCTACAGCATGGCCAAAGATGCCCCAGTTTTCCTTTTTGTAATGACAGTCCTGTAATGACAGACACCAGCATCACCTTTTTTGTCCTTTTCCCCTCTTGGTCCCTTTTTCCAGCAGACTTTGACAGGCTGAAGTTACTGAATTGCAGGGATAAATCACCTGCTGTTACCATGGGCTGCTCCTTGCAGATGGGCAGGCACACAAACACCTCAAAGAAAACGCAGATCGATTTCTTCTGCGACATGATCGTCACAAATATTGTTGATCTTACATTATATGTGATTGTTTGTATAAAGAGAAAGAATCCTTACTTCCTCCTGGGGCGTTTGGGAATTTGGCAGGGTGTGAAAGCGAGTCAGTGGTGCATAGGGTAATGCTCCTTGAGGAGAGTGTGCTTAGTGCTATTGCAGGAGATCACATTAGTGCTCTTGACACAATCAAACAGAAAGTCCCAGCTGAACAATGAGTTTTAGGATGAAAAGTGAAACGTTAGGAAGGTGTGTACATCGCCGTGAATTTGCTTCATTTCGCTCGTTGATGTGGCAGTAACAGAACTATTTTTAGGTATAATCCTTCAAACAGAATATGACTTCTCCTTTCTGATTAGTACAAAGCTGGCTGCAAGTCAAAGGATAATTATTTCCCAACACATCACCTAACACACACCAGCAAACAAAACACTCATTAATGGAACTATCCAGCATTAACTGTGGTTTAGCAGTTAACATTTTCTCGGCAGCTTTAAATAGGACTAATTGCTCCAGCCTCATTAGCAGAGGTCATTTGCTGTTGGTAACAATACTTTTCTGGAGATAGTCTCTCGTATGAGATTAGATTATCAGGTCAAATTCTGCTCCCAGTGGCAATGATGCCTGACCGCATTTGGCCTCACGAAAGTCTGCTCTTTTCAATTCAGCGCTGCCCAATTTCCAGCCCTGGAGCTGATATATTACATAAAGGAAGTAAGTGCACTCCACCAGATGGGAAATTACAATAAATTAGGAAAGTGTGCAGCACAAGGAAGGTTTGCAAAATAGCCACTTAAAAGTTATTAATAAAACATCAACCTCAGATAGGGTTTGGAAAAAAAAAGAAAGCTGATAAAGAAGTTGTCCTTATAGCTGAGGGCACGTGGATATCCAAGAGGGAAAGTGGTGTTTGCATAAGAACCAGTGCATGCTGCAACTCAAACACACAACTGATGCTGTCAAATGCACAGTTCAGATCATAAGCCACATTTTTTGCACACAGTTTCACGCTGTTTGGAGCTACAGCCAGTGCATGGCAAGGGTTGCAGTCTCAGAGCACAGTGGATTTGCAGGAGGGCTTCTGTGCTGCTCTCACTGGTGTGAGTCTTTCTGCATAGCCTTCCGCATGTCTGAAACAGCCTCAGCTTCCCTGAGAGCACAGAAAACTGAATCCAGTCCTTCAATTCGATCTATTCCCATTTAAACACGTGGAGAGAAGCAGCCTTCTTTTCAGAAGTGCTGAGCAAACACTGCACAGAGTGTGGCCGGCGCCTTGGAGAATCAGGCGTCTTCCATGTGGAAGTCTCCAGGCATCCTCGCCAAATAATTTTGGTCCTGGCAGCTGCAGGACATTTTCTCTGAGCAGATTTCTGGTTTACCTGTGTCTCCCTTCCCCGCAACAGTGGCTCTTCGCTGTTGTTTTCCTGCCCACGTACGTGTGCAGCCTCATGCCTACCACCTATACTTTCTGACTTGCAGCTCCAACTGCTAATCCACGTCTGGTTTTCGTCAGAAAAAAATATTCATCGTGAGCGTTTGACTCATTGCCTCCGGAGTATTTCAGCTGCCCCACAACACTTCTCAGAGTATCCTTCTCTGCAGAGAACAGCCTGTTCTGAGTGTGATCCACAGCAGACTGCTCGCCAGCAGCCTCCCCTCTCGCACACGTGTGTGCCATATGTCCTGCTCTGTCCTCCCTGGTACTGTGCCACCGCCTTTTCCACGCCGTGCAGGATGGACTGGCATCCCCTGTGCAGCCTGCCAGGGGGATTACTTCAGCTGTCTATGAAGGGACTCAATGTGTCAGGCTCCAGACGCTTCCAGCAGGTCCTCAACTGGCAAAAATTCAACAGCAGACAAACCCTGACCGCTCTGCTGACACAGCTGGCCCTTCTGAGGCCAGTGGGCTAAGCTCATCCTACCTCAGTGCCATTACACTTGTCCAGGAGAAGCATCATCCAACACAGCTCTTCAGCAGGACAAGCAGAGCAAGTTCTGGCCATAAATTTACCTCTGAATTTGGACTCTGTTGAGGCAAAATTGTCACCACTTTTTAAAGTCTAAAGACAGGACTTCTTGGATAGTTAAAACCGAGTATGTGAACTGATTCATGAGATGAAAAGCCAAGTCCACTACATTGTCCTGCTCCATGCAGCGGGCACTGTGCTTCCCCAGGATTCAGCACCCTGCAGAGGATGAGGGCTTGACAGCCACTTCAGCTCCCAGCTCAGTGCTGGGATCCTGTCCTGCTCTACCCAGCAGGGACCTGGCCCTGCCATCCACAATATGCACTAGGAGAGCAGCGCTGTCTCCCCATCCCATCNACCCATCCCATCCCATCCCATCCCATCCCATCCCATCCCATCCCATCCCAGACATGCACAGCCAACATCTCGCTGCAGTTGCTGGCATCGGACATCACCATCCAGTGCACCCCTTTGGTCCTGTTGTGTTTGCTGTAATCAAAGATAAAACCAGACTGTTTTTTTTAAAAAATCGTTTGGTGGCAGAGTGGCAGAGCCACTTCACTTAGCTCCTGATCTGATGTCACCCCAGCATTTTAAGGAGCCCATTCCACTATTATGAAGGCAGACACCATTAACTGCAGCTCACATGAAACTCCGCTAATATCAATGGAAAAGTATTATTTACTTCCCTGGTCCCTTTATTTTGTCTTTGCATAAAAAGAGTAACTGTTTTCCGCTCTGAAAATACAACGTTAGAAATTGCAAAGGACAAATTCCTTAACTTTGAAAACAAAGAAAGATGAACAACTGGTTTCCAAAACAAACCATGAGCCACCACCCTGAAGAACTCGCTTTGGGAAGTGCTCTTCCTGGGAGCTAATTTTTAATTAAACTATACTTCTGAGTTTAATAAAGCTAAAGATGACTTCACTTTTATTCTGCACTGTCCTTTTTTTGCTCTACTTGCCATATATTCATTTCAGTAATGAAAAACTTTATGAAATCACAAGGATAGAACACACCTTCATAAAGCAATAAAGGAAGACAATCTTTCCGACCAGGGACACAAACCTGTAGCACTTCTGTTCATTGTAACTCCTCACTTCGATCAATCAAAAATGTAACATTCAGTTACCAGGACCTGCTTGGGCAGGATCAGGCCCACTCTCAGCATGAGGAGAACTTAACTTGTGGGGTGGCATGCAATGCTTACAGAGATTTCTTTCTACTCAAGACCATTTTAAGATTTCAAATTAAACATCCTCTGTAATCTTAAATATTCTGATCTCCTGACTCCCAGGGTTGTTGTACTCCTACAACAACAAAAGAAAAAGAAAAAAAAAGAAAAAAAAAGAGAAGAATATATTCCAGAAAGGAATAGTTCAAGAAAATGAGTATTCATTATCAGAGTGGAAACACCTTGTCTTTAGCCATTAATTTAGCCATTAATTTTTTCCCATTAATAAGGGAAGTCAGTGGACCTCGGTGCAACAGGAATACAACCATACTGGGCTTCAAACAGATTTTTTACAACACTGTGTCAGGAAAAGCCATTAGATCAAGTTGTATTGGTAATCTGAGCCATCTTTGGAGAAAAACAAATGCTGTTCTTCCCATTATAGGTAGGTATTGTTTCAAAACCTATAGAGACACGCTTGTGCTGCAATGGTATTTATTGCACATAGACCAATTACTTACACAGTAGTAAATTGCACCAAAGTATAAATATGTTATAAAACACACACAGAGAGGAAAATGGAAATGACACACAAGTGCTAAAATAACAGCAGATTCACGTGGGCATTTGGAAATAAAAATAAAAATAATAATGTCTCTTAAGATATTTCAATTTATAATATGGATATATTTACAGTACCTTCAAAAATAATATTTAAAAATTCACTCTCAATAAAACTATAACAGCTCAGACAAAACCAGAAATCATGTTCAGGGTCGGTGTTACTCAAACCTCCGTTTCCTTTTCAATCTGCATGTGTGTATATGTGTGCAAGTAATATCTTCAAATAACTTTACAACTCTTTAACACTGTGCAAAAAACGACTTTGTCGCCATTTTTAAAAAAAAAATGTGCAGTAAATTTTTGTTGCCAGGATTCTCCCCCCTCCCCCCGTTCATCTGTAATTACAATGAACAAGCTGCAGAAGGTTCCTCGCCCCCCCTCCCCGGCCCTTGTCATAAAACCCTCTTAGTGGTATGTAAATATGCTGTTTAATATAAACATGGTCCGTTCATTCCCCTGTACAATATGCACAGTTTGAGGTAGAAGTTTCTCAGCCTGACTATTGTCTGGCCGAAGGAGATAAGCACAGTAACTCACTGCTTGGAGAGGGAATAAGCACTAGAGTGTGGGTTGGGTTGTTGTACCCCCTTTCAAAATATACCAGTGCTCCTCGTTACTCATTTTCTCTCTCGCTACTCTGCGGACGAGCAGAGCACAGCTACTCCGAGCTCAAAACTCCTCTTGCCAGCAGCTCTCCGTCTCGCCGGCCGCGCTCTGCCCGGAGCACCTGCAGCAATGACCCCGCGCCTCCCAAAATCGCGGAGCCCTGGGAGAGGGGATGAGCCCGGGGCCGGGCGGGGGTGGCCGGACCCCGCTGCAGCCCAGCTCGGCCGCCAAGGGCCAGCACCACCGCGGGTTCAGCCGCCAGCACGGTCCTGGGACGGTCACCCGAGCGCAGGCGCTGCCGCCACAGTCCCCGCCGCCAGCGCGTCTCCTAAAGAGAAGGTGGCTGTCTCTGGGATGGGCTGTTTATTTCCTTTGTTCTCCGCTCAGTGGGTTTCCTGTTTTCTGTAGTTTCGGATGAGGTATGTCGTACACCAGTTCACCTGCTTTTATTCCTAAGTAAACACCGGCACTCCCCCTGCCAGGGCAGGGATCGTTTTGCTCGGCACTAGCATTACCATCAGGAAGCTGCCCGGCATTTCTCCGCTCCTGCGTGGCTCCCTGCCTGCCTCTCCCCTCTGTCCCGGCTCCGACGCGGCCCCCCGCGCCCCCCTATACCTTGGACTCCGAGTCGGAGGCTTTGCTATGTCTCTCGTCCAGGCTGGACTCGCTGCCGCCCCGCGTCCCCCCGTTGCAGTCGGACCAGGTCCCTGCCAGGCTGCGCTCGGGGGAGCCCACGGTGCTGATGAAGCCCCCGGGCAGCCGGGCCAGCTCCCCGCCGCCGCCGTGCAGCCACCGGTCGGCTTTCCGGCGGCAGCACAGCAGCCTCTTGAAGGCCTTGCGAAAGTCGGGGCTGCGGCAGTAGATGATGGGGTTGAAAGCGGAGTTGGCGTAGCCCAGCCAGTTGAAGAAAACGAAGAGCCAGTCCGGCACCAGGTCCCTGTCGAAGACGTTTACGATGTTCACCAGGAAGAAGGGGAGCCAGCAGAGGGTGAACACCCCCATGATGATGCCCAAAGTCTTGAGGGCTTTCTGCTCCTTCATGGCCATGATGCGGGACGTCTTTCGCTTGCTGGCCCGGCCGTTGCCGAGGATGGGCTGGTGGTGAGGGTGAGCGGGCAGGGGCGTCTGCGGCTGCTCCTGGCTGCCGTAGAACCGGCCCTCGCACCTATCGATCTTCCTCATCTGCTCCTTGGCCTCTCTGTACACCCGGAGGTACACAAAGATCATGATGAGAAGGGGGATGTAAAAAGAAATGATGGACGAGGCGATGGCGTAAGCCCTGTTGGTGACGAAGTCGCAGCAGCCCGGATCCTGGTAGCACTCCAGCGCCTGGGGGTCGTCATCCCGCCACCAGTGCATCATGATGGGCAAGAAGGAGACCAGGGCAGAGATGGCCCAGACGGTGCAGATGATGCCCTTGGCCCGAGCCTTGGTCATGAGGCTCTGGTAGCGGAAAGGCGAGGTGATGGCCAGGTAGCGGTCGATGGCGATGACGCACAAGGTCTCGATGCTGGCCGTCACGCAGAGCACGTCCAGGGAGGTCCAGCACTCGCACAGGAAGGATCCCCAGAGCCAGGTGCCCCGCACCACCAGCGTGGCCCCGAAGGGCACCACCAGCAGCCCCATCACCAGGTCGGCGCAGGCCAGCGAGGTGATGAACAGGTTGGTGAGGGTCTGCAGCCGCTGCGTCTTGCCGATGGCCGCGATCACCAGCACGTTCCCGGCCACGATGAGCAGCACCACCAGGGCCATCAGCAGGCTCATGCCCACAGCCCACGCCTGCGACAGCAGCTCGGCGGCGGGCAGCTGCCTGCTCCCGGGCGGCACGGCCGTCACCCCGGCCACGGAGCGGTTCTGGGGGCCGCAGTCCGCAGGCAGCCACC